>CAWUDS030004846.1:0-71401 GCA_963859935.3 Lathyrus sativus | reverse complement strand
ATGCTCAAGGATTCATCCTCTTCTACACTCTTCAATGGAGTCTTCATCTTCAAGCTCAAGCTAAACATTTCTCAAGATAATCAAACCAGAGGAAATCACTTTACTGGATAAGTTGGGGATATTGAACTGCTTATTGACCACCAAAGGTGACCTATAAGGGTTCAACATCAAAGGAATGGTTCCCTCAAAAGTTCTACTTACTAGGTACAATCACTTATCCCTCCAAAGGAGAGAGGTGTATACCATGGAAGGACTTTGAATCATAGGGAGGAATGGAGGTGGAAGATACCATCCATGTTTAAGAAAGAAGTTAACTAAGTCTAAACTCTTCCTAATCCCTAACCCTAAAACAATCAACAAAACAAAAAAAAAGATCAAGCTCTCAAGCTTCTCAATGCTCCTACTATGCTCCTCAATGCTCCTCCAAGCAATACCAAGCTCTCCAAGCCAAGCAACAAACCACAAAGCAAAGCAAACCAAAATACAAGCCCATAAGGGCAACACAAACAATCATCAACTACAAAAATCATCTAAAAATAGTATACTACTATATTAAGATCTAATATAATTCCTAAGGATTTTACATACCTACCCTTAATACCCTTATATGCCCCAATATCTAACTTGACCTAGAAACCCAAAATTCTAGTGTTATTGTGGACCTATGTTGAAGTTTGACCTAATTTTATACAACCTAATGTCATCTAATCAAAACTATCCTAAAATTCATCACAAAATTATGGAATAAATCCAGGGGGAAGCTAAAGCTTATACCTAAATATCCTAAAAATAATGGCCTAAAAATATTAAGGGAACTACCTAAACAAAATTCTACAAATTCATAGATCAACATAAAAGAAATAAAATGCAATAAAAGTAGAAAATACACAAAAAATATTAAAATGCATGAAATGTTTTATGTATCAATTTTATATTTTTCTTGACAAAATATGAAGTGGGAGGAAAAACTCCCATTAAAAAATCTTTAATTTCAAATTGTTATGATTTTTCAAAGATTGAAATAAAATGGAGGAAAATAAAATGAAATATGAAGAGATGGGGTGCAGATAGTAAGGCAGTGCAGTTCAATACGCGCATGGGCCTAGAATGGGGGGTACAAAAAGTAAGTGAGCTAGGGCCCATTTATTAATCAGAAATTAAATCAAAAACATAAAGAAAAAGAAAAAACCACGGTGAGAATAGCAATGATTTTCAGTTCAAGATCCAATGGGCCTCGTGAAGGGGGTGTGGACATCAAAATATCACTTAAGCCCAAGCCAGGACTTAAGTGATACGCTGCGTTTCGCCTCTCAGATTTCCCTCTCAAATGAATTTAAATCGTGGCCAATGGATCGTTTCTCAGTCAACCGGTCAGCTCTTCATCCAACGGCCCTGAACCCGTCTTCAACCTCCGGCTAGGGTTCTTGGAACCTCCATGGAAATGCAGGACATTAAGCTTCATCTTCCTCACACACGAACTCCATCAAGACCTCACCAAATGCAGCAATTAAAAACCCTAGATTACTCCAAATTTCATCAGGAATCTAGCCATGGCATCAGAATTTATTGAAACCCTCTCAAACCTAGAACCCGATAGCAACTTCAAATAATTGAACCAATCTTAACAATTCTCAAAATTAAAGGTCCTAATCTCATCCTCATGCTTCCCTGAACATTTCTTGCTATTAAACTAAGCTTATCTCTCAAGATTCAGCAAGATACAAGGTCAAACAGAAATGGTGTCATCATGTTGATCATCACTAAATCTCTTCAAACTCTCCAAAATCCATCACCTATGTGTCTCTAACCTTTCTACACTAACAAACTAACCTAATTATGCATAAAACATGGTGTAATGAAGAATTTGCAAACCTAGTTAATCTTGATGCACAGATGATGAAATCCTCCAATTCAGACCTTGAAACTCTTCAGAAAGTTTCCTTAGATGCCAATCTTGCTACTGTTTGCAACAAATTTGATGGAGGAAGCCTCAATCTCAGAATTCGATTCTGACTTGCTACCTTGAAAGTTCAATCACCAACTCTTCAATTTACCATGGATTTGCTCTCAAATCAATCTGCACAGCTTCACTATGATCTATGGAATGTGTTTGTGTAGAAAAAAGGAATGGAAATGAAGAAGAATGAAGAAATGAAACTTGACTTGCAATGGAAGATTCTTGATCTCACTCTCTCTTCTCTGCACCAATTCTCACCAACCTTGCATCTGAGCAAGTTATACATGTTATATAGAGTGGTTTAGAATCATCTAGAACCATCTAGGACCATCCAGTGAGTATTTGAACTTCTCATGTCATGACATTTTGATTTCAACTCTCCTTATGTGCTATCTCATGCCAAGCCTCTTGTGACCTTTGTAACTGACTTGAAATTCTCCCCACATGAGATTTATGATGTGTTACAATGCATAACCAGCTTGTTTATTGAGTTTTCTTGAGTTTTGCTTTGGTACCTTAAGATGCAAGTAAGCCATTTCCAAGGCAGCCCTATGATCTAAGCCCCAAATAAAAATTGTGGCTGAACCATTGTTCTTATAATGTCATTTGGAGTCAAAATGACCTATTATATGACATGGTTTGGATGTATAACTTGTGATTTCCAATTTTCAATTTCAACTTATTTAACTTATGCCTCCATTTTAGGCCATTTTTATCACTTTTTGATACAAGCCTCTTCAACATCTCATGACCTCCCTACTAACCTTAAAATATCATTCTAAACAAGTTTGATGTTGAAGATATTTCCATTTGAAGCTTGGAAATAGGAGATGTGGCCTTATGCTTGAAATGACCTATAACCTCCAAATGACCAAAATGCCCTTGACTTGCCAAAGCCATAAGTTGAGTTCTACAAATCCTATCAAGGACTTCTAGTACTCTCTAGAAAGCTAAGAATATTATATACAACATTCATGTTGACCAAGAGTTCATAGGAATCATCCTACTAGGGAAAAAGTTGGATGCAAGTTGGGTGACTTTCAAGGACCCAGATTCACATACCTCAGATGACCTGTAATTTGTCAAAGTCATAACTTGAGCTCTACAAATCCTATCAAGGACTTCTAGTACTCAAATTAAAGCTAAGAACAATATCTACAACATTCATGTTGTGGGGAAGATGAGATGACAATCACATCTTGAGCTAAACTGCCTTGAAGATAGGGATCAAACTAGGGGATTTTACACTGTCAATCCTTAGAAACCCTAGCTTAAAACTTCTCAAACTCCTCAATCATGATGAGTTGGTCTAGGAATCATCCTTATAACACTTCAGTGCATCATTCCATGATCACATGGCTCTTGGATTAGGTCTCAACCCTATCCAAATCATCAGTTGACCTAGGGTTGACCCAGTCAAACCCTAATTCCACCACTCATGGCTGAATCTTCTGAATTCTTGTACAATGACCTCTCTAGGCTTCATGATGGCTTCCAAGACATCTCACAAGCTTTCTCAAAGCTTCAAGTCTATCCTCATAGTCTCAGAATCATCTGAGGAGCACCCATAACTCTCAAGTTATGAGGCACACAACCTTGGTTTCAACCAATCCCTCTGAGAATCTCCTGAGTTCTCTGACAAGGATATCAATCCTTGAACATTTGAACAACTCTCTTGGCTAGCTTCAAAGTCTCGTACAACTCTTGATGGGTAAATAAATATTGGTCAAATTTTGGGGTGCAACAGCTGCCCCTATTCAAACGGCTTGAACCTGACTGGGTGAGGCGAGCGACTCTCAGCCAATCAAGGTGCGAGACGGTTGAATACCGATAAACCCGGAAATTTGCCAACTGCCTAAGCACACGGTACTCTGGTGGGAACAGGTGTTCGAACGCTGAAATAATAGCTGCCCGGCAACTAGCTGGAGACATACTGATCTGAACCTTGTCGTTAGTTATCCACATTAAATTCCTCTAACATTGTCATCCGGCACCGGACCTCGCCGTTAGGCATTCATGAAAATAAAGTGTCTGACATTGTCGTTGGACAACCAAAACATCCAACATCGCCGCTGGAGAACTAAATCACCTGACATCGCCGCCAGAAACAAACATCCAACATCGCCACTGGAGAACTAAATCACCTGATATCGCCGCCAGAAACAAACATCCAACATCGCCGCTGGAGAACTAAATCACCTGACATCGCCGCCAGAAACAAACATCCAACATCTCCGCTGGAGAACTAAATCACCTAACATCGCTGCCAGAAACAAACATCCAACATCGCCGCTGGAGAACTAAATCACCTGACATCGCCGTCAAAATCTCAAATATAGTCTTCTGACTTCGCCGTCAACTCTCAACATCGTCTGACCTCGCCGTCAGGGTGAAGAAAATCCATTGGGGAAATATGACTTTGGATAATAGACTCTGTGGGAGAGAATAATAAGATGAACACGTGTCAATGATCTTGCTGGAGAATTGGTCATACGGTAACCGGTAACACATGGTCGATCATGCCATCAGGCATCCAAAGAGCTTGTCGGGCATCAGCCGGACTTCAACCATCAGGTTGATCATACCATCAGGCATTCAAAGAAACTTGTCGGGCATCAGCCGGACTTCAACCATTAGGTTGATCATGCCATCAGGCATTCAAAGACATTTGTCTGGCATCAGCCGGACTTCATCAGCAAGTCGGGAATAGAATTCTTGGTCAATCATGAGCCAACTAGGAACATCTAAACCTCTGCCATCAGGCACTCCGCATCAGCTGCGAGAACTGCTTTATTAACACGGTCAGACTTCAATCATGGAGTCTTCAAGGGAGGTTCCAACTTCGCCGTTAGAAACCTGCTGGGGATGACACTTCGCCGCTGGGGAATCTGGAGAACTATCAAGTAACTCCGCTCCGGGGGTCCAGAAATCATTCTAGATGAATCAACTCTGCTGAGGACTTCAAGAATCATCTTGGACAAATAACTCCGTCGGGGACCTTCAAGAATCATCTTGAACCGATAACCATTCTGGAGATTTCAGGAATCATCCTGAGCGAACACTTTGTTGGGGGTTTCAGGAATCATCCTGGGCAACCTTTACTGGGGACTCTAAGCATCAGCTTGAGCAACCAACTCTGGAGACTGCACTGGGTACTTAAGAATCATCTTAAGCAAACGACCCTGCTGAGGAACTCAAGAATCATCTTGAACCGAAGACTTCGCTAGGGATCTCAAGAATCCTCTTGAGCAAGCGAATTCGTTGGGGAGAATGTCAGGAATCATCCCGAGCAATCAATTCTGCAGCGGAACACCTGCAAAACAAGAACGGTAGCAACCTAGATCATGTTTATTATGCATATGCTTCGGCAATGGCGCAATGCTCCACACGGTGGAAATGCTATGCATTTATGATGAATGATATGCAATCATGCACAATGATGCGATCCCGTCGGCAAAATAAATGCCGAAGGGGAAATCCTCCTGTCAAGGAGAAAGAACTACTCAGATAGAGGAATCATCCTGCTGAGGAGAACATGGTCCCGCCAATATCAATTGGACTCTGCAGGGGACGCAACTTCAGTTGACTGCTGCGGGGGAAACAACTTCAGTTGATTGCCGCAGGGGAACGAAGCTCTACGGGAACCTGGACCTGCTGAGGGAGAGAGATGTCAATCGCGGGAACAAACTGCATGGCCTTCTCGGCTACTTCTCCGGAGATAACGGCTATGTGGGGAAACAACTTCAGTTGATCAACACTCCACTGGGGAAAACCAATCATGGCTTGAGCAGCTTCCAAGGATTCGGCTCTCTTGGGGTATCTGCAAACTCGGCTGAGGAAGGAGAAATCATTCTTCTTCACTGGAGAGATTACGACTCTGCGGGGGAATTTCAATCCCGCTGGAGACTGCAGTCTGGACTATCAGTTGCTGCACACTTCAGCGTATGAATAGTTTCCTACGAAACCTGCACTTGTGACCCAACGCTGGGGGATGAACACGTGCTTTAGCGCCTGACTCAGCTGAGGAGGTGACGTTCCTTCAGGATACATCCGATTGGGTAGAGAATCATCTCTGCACGGGGAGACATATCAATGCTCACGATCTCGCGTTCAGACTCTGCGGGGAGAGGCTACTGAACTCTGCTGGAGAAAGAGGAATCATCCTTCTTCGGGATGCGCACGGCGCACTGTCTGGAACATGCTACACCTGCAACAACACAAACAAACAGACACGATTCCCTTTTCAAAGGGACCTATCAAGGTTATTATCTCGTGACAATATTCGAGTAATTAATTGTTTCAACAATCAGTGGCCTAGGCCCGTGAGTTTATGTATGCGCATTTTATCAAATACATCGGCGTTCTTTTTCGCAAACAAAACAGGTAAATGCTAAACAGACAAACAAAATTGCTGAATAGTATGCATTTTATTGATAACGAACCCCTGAATGGGTAAAAATGTTTTACAACAGATGCAAGCTCCTGGAATGAGGAAGCTGCGCAAAATAAAACATAAATATACATCAGTATATACAAATGTCGGCAACGAGGCGTAGACAAACACCATGAGTTGATCCCTCTATGACCCACTCGACTTCGATACTTCTCCGACGCTTCAGCTTCGGAAGAGATTGATTCAGATAAACGACCCTCAGGTCCTCCAAACCACTAAGCAAAGAAAGTCCACACGCGGAACACAGTCATTTGCTTTTTCAAATCCCTAACTTTTGCGTGAACCGCCCTTTGCGGGTTTTCAGTTCACCGGGATACCCATTTTTGCCGAAGCCGCCCAGTGTAGGTTTTCGACTTCGCGGGTGTACATTTTTCAATTTATATCCCTAATTTTTGCCCGAACCTTTTATTCTGTTTTTGGTTCGCCGGGATGCCCCTTTTTTGCCTGGACTCTCCTTTTTTGTCCAGCGGGTCGCTTTCAAGCAAAGTATTTTTTAACTGCGTCCGCATTCACCAGGGATGCAAAATCTTCACCATCCATCGTGGATAACAACAAAGCTCCTCCCGAGAAGACCTTGCTGACGACGTACGGACCTTCGTAATTCGGAGTCCACTTGCCCCGGTGATCGGAGTGTGGAGGAAGAATCCTCTTCAGGACGAGATCACCCGTCTGAAAGCTTCTAGGACGCACCTTCTTATCATAAGCTTTCTTCATTCGGCTTTGGTACAGACGACCAAATGCAATCGATGCTAACCTCTTCTCGTCCATCAGGCTGAGTTGGTTCAGACGATTCGTAATCCATTCTGCCTCGTCGAGTTTCACATCAACCAAAACTTGCAAAGAAGGGATCTCCACTTCTAACGGTAGGACAGCTTCCATACCGTACACTAAGGAGAAAGGAGTTGCCCCGGTCGACGTACGTACCGTCGTACGATAACTGTGCAGTGCAAATGGCAGCATCTCGTGCCAATCTTTGTAGGTCACAACCATCTTCTGAACAATCTTCTTTATGTTCTTGTTGGCCGCTTCAACGGCGCCATTCATCTCCGACCGGTAAGGAGATGAGTTGTGGTGTTCAATCTTGAAACTCTGGCACAGCTCCTTCATCATCTTGTTATTCAGGTTCGAACCGTTATCAGTAATGATCCGCTCGGGAATTCTGTAACGACAGATGATGTCCCTCTTTATGAATTTAGCCACCACCTGCTTGGTCACATTAGCATACGAGGCTGCCTCCACCCACTTGGTGAAGTAGTCGATAGCTACCAGAATGAAGCGATGACCGTTAGATGCAGTAGGCTCGATCTTGCCTATCATGTCGATGCCCCACATGGAGAACGGCCACGGGGAGGACATGACATTCAACGGGCACGGCGGCACATGAACTTTATCAGCATAAATCTGGCATTTATGACATCTCTTCGCGAATCTGAAGCAATCCGACTCCATCGTCATCCAGTAGTATCCTGCTCTCAGGATCTTTCTCGTCATAGCATGCCCGCCGGCGTGCGTACCAAATGCGCCTTCATGGACTTCTTCCATGAGCATACTCGCCCCCTTCTCATCTACGCATATGAGTAGCACGAGATCGTGGTTTCTCTTATATAGAACTCCATCAGGATTGAGATAAAAATTTCCAGACAGCCTCCTCAGAGTCTTCTTATCCTGGGTTGACGCACCCGTGGGATACTCCTTAGTCATAAGGAAAGTCTGGATATCATGGAACCATGGCTTGCCGTCGGCGGCTTCCTCGATTGCAAAGACAAATGTCGGTCTATCAAGACACGAAAGGACAATTCTTGGAGCCTCATTCCAAAAATTGACTTTATACATCGAAGCCAACGTGGCTAAGGCATCCGCCATCTGATTCTCCGCTCTGGGCACATGATGGAGTTCCACTCGATCAAAGAACGGAAGCAGCCTTCTGGCATAATTCATGTATGGCACCAAATTCAATTGACGAGTCTCCCACTCCCCTTTAATTTGGTTGATCACAAGCGCTGAGTCACCATATACGTCTAGATTCTTGATTCTCAAATCAATTGCCTCTTCTAGACCCATGATGCATGCTTCGTACTCCGCCTCATTATTGGTGACTGGAAACGTCAGTCTTGCAGTAAACGGGATATGGGATCCGTGGGGAGTCGTGATGATAGCCCCGATGCAACTTCCATAGGAATTAACTGCCCCGTCGAATATCAACTTCCACTGGGATTTCCTATCTGGCCCCTCGTCGGGAAACGGCTCATCACGGTCCTTCGCTTTGAGAAACATGATATCCTCATTAGGGAATTCAAATTTCATAGGCTGGTAATCCTCGATCGGCTGTTCGGCAAGGTAATCAGACAATACGCTTCCCTTGATGGCCTTCTGGGAAACGTACTGAATATCATATTCCGTTAACACCATTTGCTATATGGCAATCCTACCCGAAAGAGCCTGCTTCTCGAAGACGTACTTGATCGGATCCATCTTCGAAATTAGCATGGTGGTGTGATTGAGTATGTACTGTCGTAAACGTTTGGCAGCCCAGGCTAGTGCATAACACATCTTCTCCAGCATCGAGTAGCGAGATTCACAGTCAGTGAACTTTTTACTCAAGTAGTAAATGGCATGCTCCTTTCTGCCCGTCTCGTCGTGCTGACCGAGAACACACCCCATACTATTCTCAAGAACTGTCAAGTACATGATTAGAGGCCGTCCAGCCACTGGGGGTATCAAGATTGGAGGTTCTTGAAGATACTTCTTTATCTTATCGAATGCCTTCTGGAAATCCTCATTCCAAGTAATCGCCTGATCTTTCTTTAAAAGCTTGAACATCGGTTCACACGTGGCCGTGAGCTGAGAGATAAACCTCGCAATGTAGTTTATTCGGCCCAAGAAACCACGAACTTCTTTTTCTGTTTTCGGCGCTGGCATTTCTTGAATGGCTTTTATTTTCGCAGGATCAACCTCGATGCCTCATTCACTCACGATAAACCCCAGTAACTTTCCGGACCGTACTCCGAAAGTATATTTGTTAGGATTCAGCCTCAACCTGAACTTCCTAAGCCTCTCAAAAAGCTTCAATAAGTTGACCAGATGCTCTTCCTCCGTTTGGGACTTCGCAATCATGTCATCAACATAGACTTTGATCTCATGATGAATCATGTCATGAAACAAATTCACCATTGCTCGTTGGTAAGTGGCCCCTGCGTTCTTCAGACCGAAGAGCATTACCTTATAGCAAAATGTTCCCCAAGGGGTGATAAACGTCGTTTTCTCCATGTCCTCCGGCGCCATCTTGATCTGATTGTAACCGGAGAAGCCATCCATGAATGAAAACACGGAGAACTGGGCTGTGTTGTCGACCAACACATCGATATGAGGCAACGGGAAATCATCTTTAGGGCTCGCCCTATTCAAATCCTGATAATCGACGCACATGCGTACCTTACCGTCCTTCTTCGGTACAGGCACTATGTTGGCAACCCACGGAGGGTAAGTGGTGACCGCTAAGAAGCCAGCATCAAGCTGTTTCTGCACTTCTTCTTTGATCTTAACGGCCATATTTGGTCGCGTCCTCCTAAGCTTCTGCTTAACGGGAGGACAATCTTCTCGCAGCGGCAAGTGGTGGACCACGATGTCCGTGTCAAGTCCGGGCATATCTTCGTATGACCAAGCAAAGACGTCACTATACTCTCGAAGCATCTCAACCAATCTCTGCTTGACATCACTCTGCAATGCAGCCCCTATCCTGACATTTCTGACGAGTTCTTCAGAACCCAGATTTACGATCTCAATCTCCTCCTCGTGAGGCAGAATAACTTTCTCCTCTTGTTTCAACAAGCGGGCCAACTCTTCAGGAAGGTCTTCGTCTTCGTCAATCTCTTCTTCGGCTTGATAGATCGGGCAATCGAAGTCGAAGTGAGCCGTAGAAGGTCCAGAATCGACGTCATCTGTTATGTGGATCCTGCAATAACAAGGGTTAAGTTTAAAACGAGGATGTGCAGGTTAGCACAAACCCCATTGCCATTTTACTGTTTTTCAAAACAAATATAAAAACAGGAATAACAGAGATCACAATATTTGAATATGAAGAAAACACCTTTGATTTATTAACAAAATGCATGTACATAATCCAACAAGGCCCTGACAATAAAACCGCTATGCCCCGGGTAGGACATAGGGTTGTACAATGATTGGAAAAAGTAAATCATTACTCTTCACTTGTCATCTGGATGATATCCTTGATGGTCCAATTGTTGAGGCCCTCGCCCGGCTTGCTTGGCTGAATCCAAGAGTCGAGATCACAATCGCTATCCCCGTTGTCTTCAGACGCCGCGTTGATGCTTTCAAAGATCACTCCGCCACTGGTAAATAGGATCGGCCCCTTACCCCGTGACGTGATGCTAGACGAAGAAGAGGAAGCTTCAGCTCCGGGAGAATACCCCAATCCAAACTTATCCTGCTTGTTGGGTATCTCCAAAATACGCCCCCAGCCTGGGGTAGATCCAGCTTTGACGACGGCCCGAGCTTCTTTGAATGAGGAGAGATTCATCTCTGGCTTTTCTGTGACTACAGGAGCTATGTCTTTCACCTTGACAGCTTCGAATGCTTGGCAAAGAGTCTCATGGATTTCGCCATCCATTTCCACATACTTGAAGGATGACAAATGGCTCACCATTATGTCTTCCTCGCCACACACGGTTACTATGCTTCCCCCGACAGCATATTTGAGCTTTTGGTGCAACGTGAAGGTCACGGCACCAGCAGCATGGATCCATGGCCGGCCCAAGAGGCAACTGTAGGCAGGCATGATGTCCATGATATAAAAGACCGCGTCGAACGTTTCCGGACCGACTTGGATTGGCAGGGTCACCTCTCCGAAAACGTGGCGTTTAGTTCTGTCGAACGCCTTCACCACCAGATCACTGGGTGTGCAGAGCAATCCGCGAGTGTCCAACTTCATTAATGCCTTCTTCAGAAGAACATTAAGCGACGAACCCGTGTCCACCAGCACGTGCGACATGATTGTGCCCCTACACTCTATCGAGATGTGTAGGGCGCTATTGTGATTCCTCCCTTTTGGCGTCAGCTCTAAGTCTGTGAAACCTAGCCCATTGCCAGCATTTACGTGGGCTACCACCTCTTCTAGCTGATTCACCGATATCTCTTGCGGTACGTAGGCAGCGTTCAATACCTTCAATAGCGCGTTGCGGTGCGCTTCAGAACACAACAACAGGTTGAGAATAGAAATCTTCGAAGGCGTCTGATGGAGATGGTCTACAATCTTGTAGTCGCTCTTTTTGATCAACCGCATAAACTCCTCAGCATCTTTGACCAGCAAATCTTTCTCTACCCCACACGGGGCCTCTTCGACGACTTTGCTTTTACCCTTATCGGCCGCATCGGCTCTGACCACTTTATCTGCCACGACCTCTGGCGGTGCAAATACTCTTCCGCTACAGGTAATACCACTGATTCCTGCGAGATTCTCCACAGTCGACCCATACGGTTCCAGCTCCAACTTTTGTCCGTTGCAATAGACTTCAGCCCCATAATGCCACGGAACGACATTAGTGCTCTCGAAGGGTATCGGCCCAGCTTTGGTGATAGTAATTGTAGGCGGTCTGGGTGCAGAAATGGTTATTGGTTGGCGAGGGATGGTGATGGTGGCGACTTCATCGGCCTACTTCAACACTACCTCTCCTGATACACTTTCAGCCTTCCGGCTAAACTGCAGAATCCCTTCAGTCATCAGGCTTTGGATTCCTTCTACCAGCTGCTCACATCCATCAGAATGCGTGGCACAGTCCACGCATAGTTCTCCGCACCCTGGAAAGAACCCTCTTTTCAGCAACTTAGCTTTGACGAAGCTAAGCGGCGTCTTTAGGTCTTTGACATCAGTCAATAGGTCTGTACTCTCTTCTTCGACAACGGCGTTCACTCCGCCCCCCCTATGATTTGGCATAGGATTCTTCGTGACATTGGGCACATTATCAGAGAAGTTGATAATCTTGGCATCTATCAGGTCCTGCACCTTGTGCTTGAAGGCCTTGCAGTTCTCGATCGTGTGGCCCGGTGCCCCTGAGTGGAAGTCGCAAGTGGCATTTGCGTCATACCCTGGTGGAGGTGCCCCTGTCAAGGGAGCCATTGTCCTCTTCTGGACCAACTGAAGCTGAAGCAAGGTCTGCAAGAGTTGCGCGTATGACATGGGCGGCGCCTCGAAGTGACGGTTTGCTAAAGATGCCCGGTTCTGGTACTTTCTATATCCCTGTTGATTCGGTTGTTGCTGCTGTTGCGGAGCTGCCGGGATATTTATACTGGCTACCTGCTGCTGAGGGCCTTTTCCCTTTCTTCGAGCGTTGGTCACAGCGCTCGCATCTCCTTCTCTCCTTTTACCAGTATAAGGTTTCTTTCCACCTCCTCCAGCTGAGGATGACTCACCTTGAATTTTCCCGATCTTAATTCCATTCTCGACGTGCTCGCCCATGATAATGAGAGCTGAGAACGTCCCAGACATACCGCTGACTAACTTTTCATAGTAGACCCTCGGGAGGGTAGCTACAAACATCTGCACGAGCTCTCGTTCAACCATCGGCGGCTGAACCCGAGCTGCCAACTCACGCCACCGCTGGGCGTACTCCTTAAATCCTTCATTATTCCTCTGCGACAGGTTCTAGAGTTGGACTCGGTTCAGGGCCAAGTCGTTGTTGTACTGGTAATGGTGCACAAACGCTTCAGCGAGATCCTTCCATGTGCGCACGCTAGTGGGCTCCAGACCCATGTACCACTCGAGGGATGTCCCGGAAAGACTATCTTGGAAGAAGTGCATCAACAACTTCTCGTCTTCGGAATAAGCAGTCATCTTCCTGTAGTACGATCTTAAGTGGACACGAGGGCATGTGGTGCCCTTATATTTCTCAAAGTCAGGCACCCTGAACTTAGGAGGTACCTTGAAATCAGCAATTAATCCTAGCTTGGACATATCAACGCCCAAAGTATTCTGATTCTCAATATCTCTCATTTTATCTTCAAGTGCTTTGAATATGAGCCGTGCTTCAGCGTTCAGCTCCCCTTCAGCACCCCTTTGAGAGAACACATCATCCTGATGATCCTCAAGCCATGGCGGAGGCACCAACAGATTCCCGATGCCTGCATTGCCGTTGCCCGGCCCGATATTGACATTATCTCCCAGACTCCCATTACCGACGCCCGCCGTATTGAGTCCGATGTTGGCCATCACATTGCCATTAGCACTGTCGTTGCCCCCGGCCACGGGGACACCATTCTATGGAGTATCAACTGGTGGAGAAGTAGGCACGGTCCCACCGTGAAGTATGTCGTTGCTATCAACCCTGGAGATCAAAGGCTGAACCAAAGTCCTGAGCTGGTCTTGGCCATTGGCGACCACTTGCATGAGTTCCATGAAGCGATCCATCCTCTCGCGGAGCTCCTGGACATCTGTCTGCACTTGATCCATGATCCTGGTCTGATTAGCTCTAATTGGATAACGGTGAATTAGTCCCTGATCAATCCTGGAGTCACCGGGAACAGCCTGGGACACCTGTAAACCTGGAAAAAAAACCTGTAAACACTAAAGGGTTAGGAAAAACAACAAAATGCTCGTCATGCAAATGCTTCATGCAGATGCATGCGTGTGTCTGTGTGTTTGGGAGATTTCCCCCGATCCTAGTGCCTGAGTGCCAGTGTTGATAATAATAAGAAGAAGAAGCCCGAGTTCAATCATGGAAACAACAATCATATATAAGGAAAGCCTATCAAGGCAGTACATAGCATCAGCGAGTACAAGATGAATCCACAGCGTGACCTCAGCCAACAAGCCTGGTGATGGTCAGCATACAACAATGATCAAAACAAAAGGAATACAAATAGTCAAGTACGGCCACGGGCGCGATACTCTTCTAACAACTCTTTCGTCTCTGGATGATCAGGCAGAGTGAGCAACCCCTCGACGAGTAACTCCCTTTGCACAATGGTATACTGAAGTCCTTCAACCGAACCTTCCCATGCTCCTTCGCCGAAGCAATCTTCTAATTTCCGCTTCTTGGACTCAAACGTCAGCTTGTGCTCCTTCAAGTTAGCGAGAGCTTTGTTGAGTTGGCCTTCGGCGGCGTATCTGCGGGCGGTTTCTTCATCAAACCTCTTCTCACTGTCCTTCACCTGGGCTTCTAGCTTGGAGATCTGCAGCATCAGCTTATCCTCCCGCTCTTTCCTGGTGGCCAGGGAAGCCTTCCAGTGCTGGTTGAACTTGGATATCCTCCGATATGCCTCGTCCAAGTGCTGCTTCTTCGTAGCCAGTACGTCGTTGACAGCTTTGAAGTCTCGACCCATGCGTTCCCGCTCGGCTATCTGCTTAGTCAGGTCTGTACCTAGCTGGTTCACCAACTCTGTCTGCCTTTTGAAAGAGTGAACGACCTCGTTCCTCTCGCTTCGGAGTTGAGCTAATTCCTTCTCCAGTTCTTCATTCGCCCGCTTCAATTCATCCCGCTCGGCTAACACCTGATTATGCTGCTGAATGGGCACAGTAGTAGGCTCTTCGATTGTTGGAGGGCTTTCTGGCTTGGCATGAGGAAACAACATCCCTATAGCATTGGCCCTGGCTCTGATCCAAGTCAAATATGGAGGGTAGGCTTGACTGTTGCTTTTTCCCAGCAAAGGCTTTCCTCGCTTACTGATACCATTCCACGCGCGCTGAAGTTTGGACAACGGATCCCCCTATAGAGTACCAGTGAGGTACAGAGATTCCTGTACCTCTTCATCCTTCGGCGGAGTTCTCAAAGCATACGTGAACTGGCGAACCAACAACGACGGATTGTAGTTTATACAGCCCTTCCTGCCTATCAAAGGCACGTTTGGAAACCCGCTGCAACTGAAGATCACCTCAGTACCCAACCTATCTCTGTCGAACCAGTCAATATCCTCTACAGATAACCTCATCAGACGCTCAGGCCACTCAGCTGTGGCTGCAGACAAGACAAAAGGACCCCTCTTGGGCAGATGACTATCAAGCCATTTGTAAAGCAAGGGTACGCAACACGAGACATTCTTCCCCCTCCTGTTCTCGTTTTTGTAGTGGACTGAGTGATAGACATCTCCTATCAAGGTAGGGACTGGATTCCCTGAAGCAAAGATGTGAAACGCATCGAAGTCTACAAAATCGGGCATATTGGGGAACAGAATAATGCCATATATGCACAGAGCGAGGATGGCATTGAACGCGACCCAACACCCGTCCTTGGCACACTGCTGAGCCTTACCCACTAGAAACTGCAAGGAGAACCCAGGAACCTTGTTCCAACTAGTCAATACTAACTCGGAGGCGTCCATGTGAAGTGAAGGAGCTAAACCAGCCAGATCAGGCTCAGCATCCATGTGAACAAAAGGCATCTGCCTCTTGATAGGCACACCTAGCAAATCAGCATACTCTTCCAGCGTAGGTGCGAGAACGAAGTCCTGAAAAGTGAAACATCTCAGCGGAGGGTCGTAGAACTGCAGCAGAGCGTGCAACCCATTCACCTCAAATGCAGAAGGTTTGTGAACCAAACTGAGCAACCTGCCGTAAGATTTTCTGAACTCATCCCTCACAGAATCATCTGCTAGAGCTATCAAACCAGTCAGCTTAACCACATCGGGGGCCGAGAACTTGTAAGCCACGGTCTTCCTCAGAGAGCCCATAACAATACAATAGGAGGCAAGAAATCCTGGATCGGGGAAAACCGTACCTGCAACACAGACACACGTTAATGAAATGAAAATGAATATGCAAACTAATGCAAAATGCAGTCATGCAATAAGAGGCCAAGGCAACCGGTGCTGTGGAGATTCTGTATCAACAAAACCATAATCTTGCTCTATCAAGAACAACCACTGCATCTGATAATAAGAGAACCCCGGTGTAGGACCACAAATCTGATCTATCAAGACCAACCATCTAATAGGACCATATACATAGGATCATAATTTTGCTCTATCGAGAACAAATGTCTGATAATAAGGACCTCTGATGTAGGATCAAGAAATATCTGCTGATGAGGTCTTCAGACCCCAATCAAAATCTGCTCTATCAAGAACAAACATACAGCTGCTGATGAGATCTTCAGACCCCACTCAAAAATCTGCTCTATCAAGAACAAACAACATCTGCTGATGAGATCTTCAGACCCCAAAAGTCTGCTCTATCAAGAACAAACAACTGATGACAAAACTCTGCTCTATCAAGAACAGACATACACCTGATGATAAGATCCTCTGATCAAAACCTGCTCTATCAAGAACAGACAAATCTGCAACTGAGAAACCCTGGTACCAACAAAACTGATTCACTATCGAGAAAACCAGGTAGTCTGAAGGTCAAGGTTTCCTGCAATAAACCCAACCCTGCTCACAGGTATGGACCTAAACTGACTCAAGTTCGGCATCCTATGCGTTCATCAGCGTCACAGACATTCAAGAGGGGGGATACGATACCCAGAAGGTGTGGCATCACCAGCTCATGAAGCGGCCTCACTCGGCTGAATCACAAATGATCGGTCCCCAGAGTCGACAATCCACCAAACCAGCAACCGTCTCAACCCAAAGGGTTGAAAGAGAAGCCAACCGGATGAACCTCGTCTGAGCGTGGATTTCATGAGACACTAGTGCCTGCAAAGCAAGCACGCACCCACTAATTTCCACTCTAAGTCTATGGTGCACTCAAGCCTGGGTCTGGCTTCTCACTCATCAGAACTCCCATCCCACAACAGCACAGATAATCATATTATACTGAATATAAAATGTGGGAAATAAAGTGCGAGAAGTAAAATGCCATAAATAAACGCAACCCAACAAGTAAACATGCAAGCGTTAGGATTGACTCTCGCAGGGAACCGTTGGAGTCCCCAGCAGAGTCGCCAGCTGCCGCTTGCGCGAAAATAAGGTGCCGGCACAACAGAAGAGTCGCCACCTTTCGTTATTTATCCCTCAGAGCGGGAAAGAAAACGATCGGAAAAACCTAACGAGAAAGGGTAAGACAAGGTTGTCGCATCCGTTGTCTGGACTCGGGAGTCGGTTACGCAAGGGGAAGGTATTAGCACCCCTCACGTCCGTCGTACTCGACGGGATCCTCACTTATTGTGTTTACTTGGACGGGTTGGTTTTATTCTATCTACCTATCAAGGCTGGCTTAAACAGAAAAGAAAAATGACTCGGCAAAGCATCGCACTTTATGCCTACGTATTCTCATCAGAGAATGAGAAATTAGAGTCAGCGTAGTTCGGCCTACGACGGGTTTCAGGAGAAGGTAGCTCGCCAATACATCAGTATTGTGCCTACGTACTCTCAACAGGCATGAGAGATCAGAGCTCACGTAGTTCGGGAAACTACGGTTTATTTCCTGTCTTTTACGAAAGAAGTGTTTTTTATTGTGTTTGCGATTTCAATTGCACTAGAGACTATGACCTGAGAATGAATGCGTCGCATGTCACCCAAAGGGTGCCATACTAAACATCCAGACTGTGGAAAAGAAACTCTCCCACAATCCTTTCTCAGATAGCTTAAGGCTCGTAACGTACGAAAGAAATCATTCATGATTACTGTATCTTAAACTGTTTTGAGATGAGAAGAGAACAGGCCCAATTAGGAGGGAGGCTATCAAGTCCTACTGTTGTCATGCCATGGATTCATCCTATGGTTGAGGTTTGAACCGGGAACTCCTAGAAGTTGTCATGCATAGGTTTCAACCTAAACTTCTATCATCAAGTCCTTATCAAAGGAAATGAGAGTCCTAAGGGATCATGTCAATGATACACCAAAACAGACAAAGCATCATCTTAACAGTAAAATGCTTGCAATGCAAGTGAGGGAGGAAATGTGTGTGGGGCTTCAGCCTCCACAAGCTCATCTCAACCTCAAGCCAGAATGGATAACAGTAATCATACTGAAATATAAAACAACATGCTATCAAGCAATAACAGTAAACTGCAATCATGCAGAAAAAATGAAATGAAATGCCATCAGGCAAACAAACCACATGGGCAAGGGAGCTGGGCTCTACCGAATACCCGCAAGCAAAGCCACATAGTAACAATACAAGCAGAGGGAGAAACTCAACCTCTAGTGCAATCATGCTCCTAGATTCTACCTATTCTAGACATGGACTTATTCTAATGCATCAATCAAGTCAAACAAAACATGTCAATACAGCAAAAGAAAAAGAAAAGAAAGCAACTCTTCTCTCAACTTCCAACTTCAGCTCTTCCAACAGCAATTCAGTCTTCAGACTTCCAATTACTCTTGACAAGTATAAATTTGCTTTTCTAGGTTTCAACCCTTCAACATAAGTTTCAACTTACTTCTCCCTTAAGCTTCAGCTTCTTGATCAGCTCCACCTTCAGGCTTCACTATCAATCATCAGGGGTCTTCAAGTATCAACTTGCTCTTGTTGCTCTTCAAGCTTCAGCTGGAATAGCAATGCTCAAGGATTCATCCTCTTCTACACTCTTCAATGGAGTCTTCATCTTCAAGCTCAAGCTCAACATCTCTCAAGATAATCAAACCAGAGGAAATCACTTTACTGGATAAGCTGGGGATATTGAACTGCTTATTGACCACCAAAGGTGACCTATAAGGGTTCAACATCAAAGGAATGGTTCCCTCAAAAGTTCTACTTCCTAGGTACAATCACTTATCCCTCCAAAGGATAGAGGTGTATACCATGGAAGGACTTTGAATCATAGGGAGGAATGGAGGTGGAAGATACCATCCATGTTTAAGAAAGAAGTTAACTAAGTCTAAACTCTTCCTAATCCCTAACCCTAAAACAATCAACAAAACAAAAAAAAGATCAAGCTCTCAAGCTTCTCAATGCTCCTACTATGCTCCTCAATGCTCTTCCAAGCAATACCAAGCTCTCCAAGCCAAGCAACAAACCACAAAGCAAAGCAAACCAAAATACAAGCCCACAAGGGCAACACAAACAATCATCAACTACAAAAATCATCTAAAAATAGTATACTACTATATTAAGATCTAATATAATTCCTAAGGGATCCTACATACCTACCCTTAATACCCTTATATGCCCCAATATCTAACTTGACCTAGAAACCCAAAATTCTAGTGTTATTGTGGACCTATGTTGAAGTTTGACCTAATTTTATACAACCTAATGTCATCTAATCAAAACTATCCTAAAATTCATCACAACATTATGGAATAAATCTAGGGGGAAGCTAAAGCTTATACCTAACTATCCTAAAAAGAATGGCCTAAAAATATTAAGGGAACTACCTAAACAAAATTCTACAAATTCATAGATCAACATAAAAGAAATAAAATGCAATAAAAGTAGAAAATACACAAAAAATATTAAAATGCATGAAATGTTTTATGTATCAATTTTATATTTTGCTTGACAAAAATATGAAGTGGGAGGAAAAACTCCCATTAAAAAATCTTTAATTTTCAAATTGTTATGATTTTTCAAAGATTGAAATAAAATGGAGGAAAATAAAATGAAATATGAAGAGATGGGGTGCAGATAGTAAGGCAGTGCAGTTCAATACACGCATGGGCCTAGAATGGGGGGGTACAAAAAGTAAGTGCGCTAGGCCCGTTTATTAATCAGAAATTAAATCAAAAAACATAAAGAAAAAGAAAAAAACCACGGTGAGAATAGCAATGATTTTCAGTTCAAGATCCAGTGGGCCTCGTGAAGGGGGTATGGACATCAAAAGATCACTTAAGCCCAAGCCAGGACTTAAGTGATACGCTGCGTTTCGCCTCTCAGATTTCCCTCTCAAATGAAATTAAATCATGGCCAATGGATCGTTTCTCAGTCAACCGGTCAGCTCTTCATCCAACGGCCCTGAACCCGTCTTCAACCTCCAGCTAGGGTTCTTGGAACCTCCATGGAAATGCAGGACATTAAGCTTCATCTTCCTCACACACGAACTCCATCAATACCTCACCAAATGCAACAATTAAAAACCCTAGATTACTCCAAATTTCATCAGGAATCTAGCCATGGCATCAGAATTTATTGAAACCCTCTCAAACCTAGAACCCGATAGCAACTTCAAATAATTGATCAAGAACCAATCTTAACAATTCTCAAAATTAAAGGTCCTAATCTCATCCTCATGCTTCCCTGAACATTTATTGCTATTAAACTAAGCTTATCTCTCAAGATTCAGCAAGATACAAGGTCAAACAGAAATGGTGTCATCATGTTGATCATCATTAAATCTCTTCAAACTCTCCAAAATCCATCACCTATGTGTCTCTAACCTTTCTACACTAACAAACTAACCTAATTATGAATAAAACATGGTGTAATGAAGAATTTGCAAACCTGGTTAATCTTGATGCACAGATGATGAAATCCTCCAATTCAGACCTTGAAACTCTTCAGAAAGTTTCCTTAGATGTCAATCTTGCTACTGTTTGCAACAAATTTGATGGAGGAAGCCTCAATCTCAGAATTCGATTCTGACTTGCTACCTTGAAAGTTCAATCACCAACTCTTCAATTCACCATGGATTTGCTCTCAAATCAATCTGCACAGCTTCACTATGATCTATGGAATGTGTTTGTGTAGAAAAAAGGAATGGAAATGAAGAAGAATGAAGAAATGAAACTTGACTTGCAATGGAAGATTCTTGATTTCACTCTCTCTTCTCTGCACCAATTCTCACCAACCTTGCATCTGAGCAAGTTATACATGTTATATAGAGTGGTTTAGAATCATCTAGAACCATCTAGGACCATCCAATGAGTATTTGAACTTCTCATGTCATGACATTTTGATTTCAATTCTCCTTATGTGCTATCTCATGCCAAGCCTCTTGTAACCTTTGTAACTGACTTGAAATTCTCCCCACATGAGATTTATGATGTGTTACAATGCATAACCAACTTGTTTATTGAGTTTTCTTGAGTTTTGCTTTGGTACCTTAAGATGCAAGTAAGCCATTTCCAAGGCAGCCCTATGATCTAAGCCCCAAATCAAAATTGTGGCTGAACCATTGTTCTTAGAATGTCATTTGGAGTCAAAATGACCTATTATATGACATGGTTTGGATGTATAACTTGTGATTTCCAATTTTCAATTTCAACTTATTTAACTTATGCCTCCATTTTAGGCCATTTTTATCACTTTTTGATACAAGCCTCTTCAACATCTCATGACCTCCCTACTAGCCTTAAAAAATCATTCTAAGCAAGTTTGATGTTGAAGATTTTTCCATTTGAAGCTTGGAAATAGGAGATATGGCCTTATGCTTGAAATGACCTATAACCTCCAAATGACCAAAATGCCCTTGACTTGCCAAAGCCATAAGTTGAGTTCTACAAATCCTATCAAGGACTTCTAGTACTCTCTAGAAATCTAAGAAGATGATCTACAACATTCATGTTGACCAAGAGTTCATAGGAATCATCCTACTAGGACAAAAGTTGGATGCAAGTTGGGTGACTTTCAAGGACCCAGATTCACATACCTCAGATGACCTGTAATTTGTCAAAGTCATAACTTGAGCTCTACAAATCCTATCAAGGACTTCTAGTACTCAAATTAAAGCTAAGAACAAGCTATAAAACATTCATGTTGTGGGAAAGATGAAATGACAATCACATCTTGAGCTAAACTGCCTTGAAGATAGGGATCAAACTAGGGGATTTTACACTGTCAATCCTTGAAACCCTAGCTTAAAACTTCTCAAACTCCTCAATCATGATTAGTTGCTCTAGGAATCATCCTTATAACACTTCAATGCATCATTCCATGATCACATGGCTCTTGGATTAGGTCTCAACCCTCTTCAAATCATCAGTTGACCTAGGGTTGAACCCTAATTCCACCACTCATGGCTGAATCTTCTGAATTCTTGTACAATGACCTCTCTAGGCTTCATGATGGCTTCCAAGACATCTCACAAGCTTTCTCAAAGCTTCAAGTACATCCTCATAGTCTCAGAATCATCTGAGGAGCACCCACAACTCTCAAGTTATGAGGCACACAACCTTGGTTTCAACCAATCCCTCTGAGAATCTCCTGAGTTCTCTGACAAGGATATCAATCCTTGAACATTTGAACAACTCTCTTGGCTAGCTTCAAAGTCTCATACAACTCTTGATGGGTAAATAAATGTTGGTCAAATTTTGGGGTGCAACACCTTGGAGCTCTTGTTATACACTGTGTACACTCTACTATTTTTGGAGTAGCCAAGGAATATTCCTTCCTCACTCTTGGGATCCATTTTTATCCTTTGCTCTCTATCTACCAGAATGTAGCACTTACTTCCAAAGACATGGAAATACTTGAAATTTTGCTTTCTCCTTTTCCATAACTCATACACGGTTTCTTTGGTTCTGAATCTAATGGTTACTTTATTATGAATGTGGCAAGCTATGTTCATAACTTCAGCCCAGAAGTAATATGGAAGTTTCTTCACATGTAACATAACTCTGACTGACTCTTGCAGAGTTTTGTTCTTCCTTTCTACCACCCGTTTTTAACGTGTGATTGGGGCATAAAGATCAATGTTAATACCTTTTGAAGCATACAATTCGTAGAATTTTGAATTTTTAAACTTAATACCATGGTCACTTATGATTTTAACAATTCCAATCTCTTTCTCTCTTTATAGAAGTTGACACAGCTCTTTGAATAACTCGAATATGTCAAATTTTCTCTAATGAATTTAACCTATGTGTACCTTCAGAAGTTGTCCACACATACAAAGACATACCTTTTATCTCCACGACTTTCTAATTATATAGGCCCCATTAAGTCCATATGTAATAGTTCAAGAACTTTTATGGTGACAAGATGTTAAAGCTTCTTGTGGGGAGACTTAGTCTACTTGACAATTTGGAATTCTCCACACACTTTGCCTTCTTCAATCTTGAGTTTAGGAAATCCCTTCACAACTTCTTCTGAAACAACCTTCTTCTGAAACAATCTTTTTCATGATCTTGAGATTAAGGTGACCAAGTTTTTGGTGCCAAAGTTTGGTATCATCAACCTTTGTTATCATACAAGTTGATAGATCCTCTTTATTCAGAGATATCCATAGATAAAAATTATCCTTTCTCCTTGAGCCTTTCATAACCACTCATTGATCTTGGATGAAAATGACACATTCTAATTTTTTGAATCTAACCTTGAGGCCTTGATCACATAACTGACTTATACTAATGAAGTTGGCAGTCAAACCTTGCACCAACAATACATTATCAAGGCTAGGTATACCAAAATATACCAGCTTTCCTATTCCATTGATTCTTCTTTTTGCACCATTACCAAAGGTGACATAGTTGTAAGAGTAAGGTTGTAGCTCCTAAGGATATAACCTCTATAGAGGACACTCTAAGAGAAGTATGAGTTATAAGACTTGTGACTTCCACTTCGGGTTTCCACACCTTCTTCACTTGAACCATCTCTTCTTTCCATTCGAACCTTGTCTGCCTATGGTGTTGTGGAAAACCATATAGTCTATAACAATTTGTCCTTATGTGTCCACATTTTCCACAATGATGGCATCTTCTATCATATTTCTTGTAGCTCTTACGATGGTGGTGCACATGTCGAGCTCGAAGTTAGAACGCGTGATCCTTTTTGTTCACATGGTTGTAGTCAAAGTTTTTTAGCTTCTTATCTTCCACTTGTATATCTTTTAGCAATTCAGCACCAATTATTGACTTCTCCTCATCTTCCATGATTCTATCTAACATGTATTGAGGTCCATTCAACATCCTTACAAACTTCGCTAACTCCTCCAGCTTGGATGTTAGCACAAAAATATCTTCACCCTGACTAGTGAGTGTCGTAGAAGGATTTTCATTTTTTTTTGATGAAGTTCCCTTATAATTTTCTTCAGATTCTCGATCTCTCTGCAAGCTTCTTCCCACTTGATGATCATGGGTCTATCAAATTCATCTATCTCTTCCTTACTTAACCCCTCAACATCAGACTCAGTTTCAGTAATATACTTACCAGAGTAAGCCTTGGAGATGCCAGTGGTTTCTTCCTTCTTTATCAGATTTTCAATACTTTTTGAAATGGGCTTTGGCATACGAGTTTCCGTTGAGATTCTATGAGCAAAATTGAGAATCTCTCATGCTTATTTGGCTTCTGAACATTGATTGATTAACCTTAACATGTTTTTATCAACCCCTATAAGAATAGCATTCAGAGCCTTGGAGTTTCCAAAGGCTCCATCACTTTCAACTTTGGTCCAATCAACCTTTAGTTTTAGACTAGTTGTGTTGTCTTCAGAAGTAACAACTAGATCTTTTCATCATTTTATCACAACTTTCCAAGTTTTATTTTCCAAGGATCTTAGAAACGCAACCATCACCACCTTCCAATAGTCATAGTCTATGTAATTTAAAGCAGGTGGTCTATTGACTGATCCTCCATTTTCATTGTCTCTATTTGAGCATAAATTATCTTCCATGGAGCTTACCCAACAAACTAGGGTGTCTGCTCTGATGCCAATTGAAATTTTGTTTCTCAGGGGACAAATGTCAAACTTGATGCTTTGACAACAGGTTCGATAAGATACACCAGAACCACTACACTAACAAATAATATATGATGGAGCAGAAAAGCAATAAAAAATACAATTAATTATTTACTCAGTTCGGTGAAACTACACCTACGTCTAGAGGCTGAGTCCACAACCCAAGAACAAAATTCACTATCAGTAGTTTAGTACAATTAAACTTACAAACAACAACAAATTATATGTTGTTCAATGCCTCTTCCTAACACCATTCAATGATTTTCTATTTAGAGTATCCCCCTAAATATGAAAATCTACTCACTTTCTTCTCTGCCACAAAACTAGTGATAGGGGCAAACAACCATTAAACCCTGGTGATCAACTTTAATATTCACAAGATGAAAGAATATTGAATATTACAACTCAACTAAGCAAACCTTCTATGCCATGTTACTGAAACTTAGAGGTGTACATAAGCAATGTTTATTACAACTCAACTAGACAAACCTTCTATGTCAAGTACTAGAACATAGAGGTGTGCATAAAGATTTCACGCTAATCCTCTTAAGGAATTAATGTGGAATACATGGCACAAAACCAAACACTTTAAGATCTTCAATGTGAGTGATTGCTTTTCAATATAGGTTTGAGCTCCTTATATAGCAAAGTAACTCTAGGCTTTTCTCCATAATTAATGCAGAATATGTTGGGTATTTGATTTGCTCATTGAATATCTCCAACAAGATATGATTTGTTTTAATTTAAATTCAAATATAAATCTTCATTTAAATCTTAATTAAACTTTGTCCAGCTATCAAACAAATTACCTAATCATATTGTTAAATCAATAACAATGAAATCTTTAACAAATCTTCTACAAAACATACTCCAAAATGCAGCATTTTGGTGTTTGTTGCACAAGGCCCATATATCATGCCAACATGCTGGAGCATCGTGCCCAACATGTGTTCTTTCTGTAGTTTCATACAACTTTAGCAAGTTAGACCAATCTTGAATACTTGAACACTTCTTCAAGTTGTTACTTTGCTAAAATGCAGCTAATTCAAAGGGGCAATCAATATTCCACTTAGTTTTAGTACCTCGGATGGAGCCAACATGGTGTGTCGTTTGAAGAAGGGCTTATATGGATTAAAATTGTCCCCTCAGATATAGTTTGGAAGATTCACAAAAGCAATGTTGTGTTTGGGCTATAAGCAAAGTTAATGAGATCACATTTTGTTTTTTTAAACATGCACAAGAAGGAAAAAGGATTATACTTCTTGTTTATGTTAACAATATTATTGTTATAAGTGATAATTTGAGTGCGAGACAACTACTTTAAAATAAATTTCTAACAAATTTTGAAATGAAGGATTTTGAAAAACTCAAATACTTCTTAGGAATTAAAGCAACCAATTTAAATAAAGACATTTTTATCTCTAAAAAAAAACTACGCGCTTAATCTTTTGCAAAAAACAAGGAAACTTGAATATAAACCTACTTATATTTTTATTTAATTAAACCATAAGATGAGGTATGAGGAGGAAAGTTCCAAAGTTGATAAGGGTCGTTATCACATATTAGTGGAAATTTTGGTTTATTTGGCACTGACTAGGTGGGATTTGACATATGTATTCAATGTCGCAATTATCCATATTCTACAATATCTCAAAAGTCATTTCAAAAAGCAGACTTTTATTTAAAAGAGATGAAACTCTAACTATAAAAACTTACATGGATGTTGACTATGCATGTTCATTGATTAATAAAAGATCATTTTAAAGTATTGTTTCTTATGTGAAAACCCTGTTAGCTTGGAGGAGTAAAAAGTAAAGTATCAAAACTAAAAGTAAAAAATAGTAAAAATAAAGTTTAAAATTTTTTGTTAAAAAGATATATATTTTAAAAATTCAATTTAAAAAAATCACATAATTTATTCCTCAGAATTTTTTGTTCGATTAGATTTTTTTGATTATAAACACTATTGTTAAGACTAAGGTGTGTTTGTTTCATAGATACAAAATATATTCCTAGAATTTGAAGTTGAAAATAAAAATGGTTATGTTTGTTCTGAGGGAATATGAAATTGTTTTGAAATTTTTTTTTATCTTTAGTGACTTTTTTAATCATTCTCATAGGTGTGAGAATCTTTTATTCCAACCTATTACTATCAAATTTTATGCTAAAATAATTAGCTATCTCTACTATTACTCCAAATACTTTTTATAAAAACATTTTTTTAGAATGTTAGACCTGAAATAATTGTTTTTGGATTAATTTTTTATACAGTGAAACAAATGTGCCTCGGAGACAACTGTCGGCTGATATTTTTCTTTTTTCTATATATATCCTGATTCCAAGTCTAATTGCGGTTCGGTGGCTGGTGCTACCAACCCACTTTCAAAGTTTCACTATTCACTACACCCACAAACACGTTCTCCATTCATCAACAATAACTACACTCACTCACTCCACCACTAATATTTTCAATTCAACCAACACTCATCCAAACACATGCTTCAATCTTCAACCTCTCGTTTCTCTCTCATTCCAACACCATGACGATTACTCAAATCTTCGCCGCTATCTTTCTCTTGTTCGCACTATACTGTGGTTTAGACCCATTCAACCACAGTGCCATTGCAAATTTCCCTAATTTTGAGGCAAAAAAGGTTCACATGCCAGCATGGTCTGAACTTCCTACCGATAGAGACCAACACAACTTGCTGCAAAACTCTCATGTTAGGTTTTTGAACCAAATTCAAGGACCTGAGAGCATTGTTTTTGACAATCTTGGTCGTGGACCTTACACCGGTCTTGCTGATGGTAGAATCTTGTTCCTCAATGATGAGCATAATTGGGTTGATTTTGCTTACACTTCGCCCAATAGGTACGTTACATCACAATTCCTTTCTCAAAATTGTTATCTTTTGTTCATTCTTTAGATTATAATTAGCATGTTTTGAATGTAAAATTAGTATCTTCTCCTAAGAACTTAAGTATATAAATCATATTTTAACATATTACATAAGATATAGTAACTCATTTCGTAGTTTTGCAAGGACATCTGACTCTAGGGGTGCTACAAGGACATCTAACTAATTTCGTAGCCATCACGATTTTGGTCCGTACAGGTGTTGTGACACTGACACTGATTGTTGTAGCTGTGATGTGAATTAACAGCAATTTGGTCTTTATCATAAAAATGATGGATAACGGTATCAGTATCCGCACATGCCAATACCGTTTTATCGTGGCCGGAGGCCGTTTTTCAAAACTTTGGGGGTGGGGGTTGGAACCCGACATCCCACTTATTCACCTTTATGATGTGAAATTCTGTTATGATTAAATGGTAATGACTTTTCGGGAAATTCCGTTATGATTAAATGGTAATGGATTTTCTTGTTTCTCTATTTCAAAAACAGGTCGTTATGTAATCCTCTTCCTATAGAAGCTGCAACACCATTTAGTTATGTGAAAACTGAACATATCTGTGGAAGGCCTTTAGGACTCAGATTTCATAAGCAAACAGGTGAATTGTACATTGCAGATGCATATTTTGGACTCATGAAGGTGGGGCCGGAGGGTGGCTTAGCAACGTCGCTTACAACTGAAGCTGAAGGGGTGCCTCTGAGATTTACTAATGATGTTGATGTAGATGCCGAAGGAAATGTTTATTTTACCGAAAGCAGTGAAATTTATCAGAGGAGGTATGATTTTGTTCTTAAACTTTTAGACGCTGAATTACATGCAACTCAACCTTTTGAAATTCTCATCATTTTGTAAACAAGGAAAGTATTCTATTAAAGTTGAAGCTACTATTTTGTCGACGCCGAAACGTTGGATCACAGTATAGCAGTGAATGCCAAGCTGTTATTATTTGTTTATAGAGTAATGACAGCGTAAGACGGGGTTTGCGACAATGGTTCATCTGGGACGGTTATTGAGTATTGACTCCTATGTGTCTTTGCATAAGTCGAGCTTTTTGTTTGTGTCTAACTTGAAGTTCTGAGTTCTGAAATATAGATATTGGATTGTTTCGTCTATTTTGTTGCTGACATAATTTTTTAACAGGAGTTTCATTCAGCTGGTATTTTCTGGGGATGATAGTGGCAAGGTTTTGAAATACAACCCTACAACAAAGGAAACCACTGTTCTTGTGCGAAACGTTCAATTCCCAAATGGCATTTCCTTAAGTAAAGATGGTTCCTTCTTTGTTTTTTGTGAAGGGCTTATTGGCAGGTCAGTAAATACCTCTTTAGCTAGCCGTCTTCTATTTTTTGGATAGAAAAACATAAGTGTGATAGTAATTATATTCTCATGTTAGAAGCATTGGATCTATTACTGAGAGTCCAACGGCTTATGTATAGCAATATTGTATCTCTTACGTCAATGAATATAGTTTTTTAGATAATTGGTTTTATCTTCAAAAAGGATAGTGACCCAGCTTGTTGCTAGTTTGCCTTCTATTCCTGTAGAATATTTTCTTATGTTACAAATCATGTGGATGTGTTGTAGAAACTTTTTTTATGTCAGAAGAAATCATGTGAATGTGTTACTTCTTTCAAACCAACGGTTTCTTACTTACTGCATAGGTTACGTAAATATTGGCTAAAAGGAGAAAAGGCTGGAACTTCAGAGATCATCGCGGTCCTACCTGGGGCTCCTGACAATGTGAGGGTGAATAAAGATGGTCATTTTTGGGTGGCAATTCACTGCAGAAGATCTATGTATGCATACCTTAATGGTTTATATCCAAGGATAAGGAAAGTTATACTCAAGCTTCCTATACCAACAAAGTTTCAATACCTGTTTCAAATTGGAGGAAAACAACAAGGTGTGATTGTGAAGTATAGTCCCGAAGGTAAATTGCTGCAGATATTGGAGGACAGTGAAGGAAAAGTTGTTAGAGCTGTGAGTGAAGTTGAGGAGAAAGATGGTCAACTTTGGATAGGAAGTGTTCTTATGCCTTTTATTGCAGTTTATAAATTGTAACTTCTTTTCTATCTTCAATCAATCTTCAGATAAGAGTTTGTTTAAGAGTTTGTTTTTGCTTCAATATTGTCAATAATGCGTATCTTATGTTCTCAATAGAAAAGAAATCCTTAGATAAACTTTGCTTCTATAATGTCTTGTTCTGTATTACCAACATGTGCAATCATTATCAATCAGTGTGTTTTAGTTTAAATCAACAAAATTAAGAGTAAATATTATAATAATCTGTTATTTGTTAGAATTCAACCACGATCTATTGTGAATTCTTCTCAATTTTGATTTTAAGATTGTTATATAATGACAATGAATAAAAACAAGAACACGTTTAAAGAAGATGAATATTAATTACAGAGTAACTCTCTGCCCACAACTGTGTAATTTTATTATCACTTTACAACTGTAAAAGCGTGATGATGATTACAATAAAAAGGGTTCCTCTTTCTATATATAGATTTAGGTTAACTTACATCTCAAGCTAAAGGGCAAACTATAAAAGCCTAAAAAATATCTAATCTAATATTTCTAAATTAAATATGATCTTTCTAAATCAAATCTAATTTTTCTAAAACAATCAATTACACATTTAACACACCATCTAATTCATTGTATGTAAACTATCTACATTCATCATAGACCTTAGTGTTAGTGTCAATCTTGCTTTAAATTTATCATTTATAATTGGCATTTTTCAACTCTTTTGTGTTGATTTATTGAAATTTCTACTTGAAAGTTTGACATTCTTCAATTGTTTGAAAATACCTTTGGTACATTTGATTTGTGCGTTATTGTACAGAAAGTAGCCATTAAATCATCAAAGTGTGAGACACAAGAAATTGGACAAGGTTGCCAAAGGAAGAGAATAATTTCAGTAAGTTCACTAGGCGAATTTGCTATCGAATGTTCGCTTTGCGAACAACTGGCGAAGAACCAGCGAATGCTCCTAGACTTGAGGTAGTAGCAAAAGGGATGTAAGTTCGCTGGACGAACAAGCCAGCGAAGGTTCGCTGTGGCAACGCGTCAACGAAGAGTTAGCAAAGCATCCCAGACTTGAGGCAATAGCTAAAGGGTCATAAGTTCGCTGTGCGAACTTGTAGGCGAAGTAGTTCGCTAGGAAAATAATCATTCGCACAACAAACTTCAGAGTTGTCTCAGAGGAGGTTTAACTATGCAGAGGCACATCAGATGCCTAATTTGATGTTCGCTAGGCGAATAATCTGTTCGCAGTGCGAACATGACAGATCCTAAATGTATTATATAAGTACTTTTGATCATTTTTGGGGATCATAACCTACTTTTACACACCAAAACCTGATTTTCTGAGATTTCTTCACCAAAGAGTGAGATTTTACACATAGAAGATGGATTCGCATCCGAGTTCAATTCTTCGACGTGAATGCTCATTCATCTCCTCCTGAAACTTGTGAAGCAAGCTACCATGGTTATGGGTAGCTAAGTCACTTTTGTGTCAAGATTAGTGGTAGACAATCCTAAATTTTGTATGTATTTCTCTTGATATTTTGTATGTGAACAAGTTGATGATGAATATATGGTGAAAAACCTTGTTTATATGTAATATTTGTGTTGGATCATTATTGAGAGATATGTTTCAACTACTGACCTAGCGTTTTCATATTTCAACAAACAAAGTTTAGAAATAGTTTTGTGAGTTGATTTTCACTAATATCAAACCTATAAATGTTATCATATTGATAGTTAGGTTGAGAGATCATCTAAGGATCAATATGATAAAACTCACAATTTGTTTTAGAGATGAAACATCTTGAGAGGATATGTGAGTATATTTATCGTTAATGAGTTCACATGATTTATTAAGAAAATACGTATGAAATGGATTATCGAGCCCTAATCTTGACATGTTTTTAACAATCGTTTTAAAACCAAAACTCTTTTACCGTTACTTATAACTCTTTATGCAATCATTGTGTTACGAAACCAAAACAAACATCTTTTATGTTCTATGTTTAAAACAATTCCAACTGTAGAACAACAGTAATATCAACCAATCCATGCGGATACGATAACAAAAAGCCACACTAATACTGTTTCAACAAAATGGCGCTGTTGCCAGGGATTGTTGTTTGATATTGCAAACATTGCAATAGTTGATAAGTTTTAAACTTTGTTTACCTCAATTCCTTTTTTTCTTGTGCTTCTTAATTTGTTTGGTTAAGTTTTGCAGACTCTGTTTATGCGAGGAAAGTTACATGCAGATCAACTTCTTTTCGATCCTGAGATTGAGAGAACTGCACGCAAGTTGAATACCAAAACTAGACGGAGGAGGAAACTTGCCAAGGAAAGACGAGAAAGAGAAGAAAGTTCTGCTTCTACACCAATACCACCGCCAAACATGGAAGATCCACCATCACCACTACCACCCCCTGCTTCAACACCATGTATCAACAGTTTAAGACACACTGCTCAGTTTGCGTGCAATGTGCACAACGGTAGATATTCGGAGATGAAAATGGGAATTCTTGAGCTTTTATACCAAAATCATTGTACTGGTATGGATCTTGAGGATCCGTTCACACATCTCACCAAATTATATGAGATTGTGGGTGCAACCGGAGCGCCGGAAGCTGAAGAAGAATAATTGTTCATACTTTGGTGATGACGGACTGAAATATGTTGAATGAAATATTCCTTAAACGATATTTTCCACACAATCGATTCATGGAAGCAAAAACGGAAATTTCAATGTTCGCTCAAGGAGGAAATGAATCTCTCAATGAAGCTTAGGAGAGGTTCAAATCCATGAATTTGAACCACTTTGCATTTTTTTGACATGGATTTGAATCTCTCCTAAGCTTCATTGAGAGATTCATTTCCTCCTTAAGCAAACACTGAATTAACATAAGTGCACATCTTTAGAAATGAGCTCCAATCTGTTCACAAAACTTTGTTAGACGCTACCGCGGGTGGATCGTTAATGGAAAAGAGTGCAGAAGATGTCGTAGCCATCATTGATAAGATGTCATTGAATGATCACCAAGGAAATCACAACCATGCTACACCTCAACGAAAACCGAGAATGATAGAGTTGGGAACAAATGACGCGATCCTTGCACAAAACAAATTACTTTCACAACAAGTGGAGTTATTAACTTAACAAATTTCAAAGCTTCCACAACAACTAAAAGAGATGCAAGAATTCTCAAGCAAGAATGTGCAAATATCTATTTGTGAGTTATGCAAAGGAGATCACCCCACCGGTTATTGTCCTCTGGTGAATGAAGAATCAAATTTCATTGGTAATCAAGGCTATTAAGGAAGACAACAACCTTATCAAAACAACGCTCAACAACCTTATCAAAACAACCAAGGTTACCAACAAAGAGGGAATAATCCTGGTTATCCACAAGGTTACCATCAAAATCCTTAACAACCTACACAAGTTCAAGGTGGAAGTTCAAAGTTGGAAGATACTTTCATTCAATTCATGCAAATGTCGATGGCCACCCAAAAGAATACTGAGGATTCAATCAAGAATCTTGAAAATCAAGTTGCACAACTTGTGAAGCAATTAGTTGATCAACTATCGGGTCCTTCCTTTTCCGCTAACACTCAAACAAATCCAAAGGAACATTGCAAGGCCATCTTTAAAATGAGTGGAAGAACAATTGGTGGAGAAGTTGAAAAAGAGGTGGTACTGAAGCTAGCAGGATTATACCTGAGTGAATCGCACACTCAAAGATACAATAGAGTCGCCACCAAACTTTATTTAGTCTCAAAGGATAGGGAAAATATCGATAAAACCCAAAGGGAAGAGAAACGAGTAAGGGGGTCGGTTATGCGAAAAGAAGGTACTAACACCTTACGTATCTGTCGTACTCGACGAGAACCATTTCAATTACTTCTAGGCTTGGATGAGTTATCTATCTAAAGGCTTCTAGCTAAAAAGAGAGAAGATATATATATATATATATATATATATATATATATATATATATATATATATATATATATATATATATATATATATATATATATATATATATATATATATATATATATATATATATATATATATATATATATATATATATATATATATAGAGAGAGAGAGAGAGAGAGAGAGAGAGAGAGAGAGAGAGAGAGAGAGGAAAAAAAAGTGCTCGCGGAGGATTGGGGCCCTCGTGCCTACGTATCCTCATGGTGCAATGAGGAATTCAGAGCTCCGTAGTTCAGAGAATTAGGATAGAGAAAGAAAAAGAAACATAAACGGTGTCAAAACCAAGAGTGAAAGGAAGAAAGCAAGACCCTATTGGGAAATGCAAGATAAGTGGTGTCAAAACCAAGAAAGGCAGGCAAAGGAAAATTCTGCTGAGGAACACAGAAGAAAAGTGATGACTCCACTGTGGAGAAAACAAAAGAATGGTGTGGAAACCAGGAAAATAAAGGATAAGAATCGAGGTAAAGAAAAGATCCACAGGGGACTCAGTGCATTAACTAGAAGGCAGTGATTAACCGAAGAAAGGTAAGAGAAATACTCTATGGGGAAAGCAAACGTTTGGTGTCAACAGCCAGCCTGTGATGAACCAGAATAAGATTAATGAACCAAAAGAAGGTGTTCGAATCTCTGGAGAAAATCGGTATGTTAACTGATAAACAATGTTTAACTGAAAAGAGAAAGGAGTTGGTCTTAACCGATAGACGATGATCAACCAAAAGGACAGGTGTGGGACCAAGCACAGGATGTGACCCAAAGGACGAGTGTGAAACAAACGAAGGTTGTGACCCAAAAGACGGTACGCTGGCTGAACAAGCAGCACCTGACCGAAGGAAAGGGTATTTGAACCATAAAAATATCCATAAAAATCAATCATATCAATCCATGGGAGTTGAATAAGCAAAGAATGTCAAACACACTTGAAAAAGCACAAAAATGGCATTTTGGAGCAGGGTTAATCGATTAACCATTTTCCAGTGCAAAGTGGTTAATCGATTAACCTTAGAAAAAAATAGATTTTTCCTAAAAAACACAGTGTTTTTTCGATTAACACTTTTGCACTGGCAAAATGTTAATCGATTAACACTGAAGCAGTGGTTGGAAATTGATTTTTCAAAAGCATTTTTGGCCACTTATGATTTGTGCAATCACTCACATGCTAGGACAAACATTTATGTACGAAAGTTAAGTCCAAAAACAGAAAATAATCATCAATTAAATCAATTAACTCATCAAGATCAAGGTTCAAGCAATGACATAAGCAATTTGCACACAAAACTTATCGAAACTACATCGCAATCGACACGATAATTATCAAAATAGTAAAATGAGTGGGAAATTCCAACCAACAAGGCGGAGATAATTATTGCAAATTAATTGCAAATTAATTGTGATGAAGATAATCAAAGAAAACCAAAGGAATCTTCACTTGCAACCGAATCGTATCGAAACCGAACAAAATGCAACAAAAGCTCCAAAATCGAATCTGCACCGAAGGAACTTGAGATAATCACTATTGATGACGAAAAATCTAATAAAACTTCATAAAACCAAGTAGAATTACAAGACGATGATGGTTAAACTCAAGATAAAAACACTTCCAATGTAGAAGTTGCTACTCTTTAATGGTGAATTTGAGCTTTAGTGTGGTTTAGGAACAAAGTGAAGATGAATGTGAGAAAAAGTTGCAGAAAATTCAGAGATAATGTGAGAAAATTAAGAGTGAAGAGAGAATGAATTGAGAAAATGAATGAGGGTCCTTTATGAAATTGTGGATTTTTGTTTATATAAAGTTTTTCTTTGGAGTTGTTAGGTTTGGAATGTGCTTTGGAACTAGCTTTGGAACTAGCCTTTGAGTTAGTTGTGTTGCACCCCAAAATTTTCTCAACCTTTTCTTACCTGGTTTATGTTTCATTGCATTAACATTTGCATAGTTATATCATTTGCATATCATGATATCATTCATATAGCAGGGGATCAAGTGTGTTTCTTCTCAAGAGAAGCCTAGCAAGAGGTCTCATTCAAGATTGAGAAGTTGTCAAGGTCATCAGAAGGTGGTTTGAGTGCCTAAGGGTTTAGATGCTTGAGTGTGAATCTTCTCCTAACTTGAGGATCAACTGAAGACCATCAGAGGGTTGTGAAGTGTTGAATGTGAGAAGAGGATGGGTATGGAGCTCATAGTATGCCTAGAGGGCCATGAGAGAGTTTAATCAAGTCATTGTGTCAAATGCAAGAGCCACAGTTGAGGTGCAAACAATTAGGGTTTCATCTGGATCAATTCTAGGTCAACTGTGCAATTGAAGAGTATCAAAGCCTACTTTTAGGTCATGGAGTTCATGAAATTATATGATACGACATTTTTGGTGTTGTGCCAAGATCAAATCAAGAAGAGTCAAGAGTGTGGGAAGTTGCTAAATTAGGGTTTCAGTGCAAAATTCCCTATTTAGTGCCTAACTTCATGACCACATAGGTCAAGATACAAGTTTCAAATGGATATTTAGCCAACATGAAACTTGTAGAGCATCTCAATACCTTTAATTTGAGTACTAGAAGTCCTCAAGGGGATTTATAGAACTCAAGTTATGACCCATACAAGTTACAAGTCCTCAGAGGCCACTGAAATTTGTCTGTGAAAATCATATGACTTCAAAGCTATTTTTGACCTAGAAGGAGGTTTCACCTGAACTTTTGGCCTACATGAAAGTTGTTCCTCATGATCTTAGCTTTCTAAATTGTACTGGAATTCTTCCATCTGATTTGTAGAATTCAAGTTATGAGGTTTACAAGTCAGGGGTATTTTGGGAAAGTGAGATTATAGGTCATTTTCAATCATAGGTCAAAATCTCCAACTTGCACTTGTCAAATGGATTTTGGTTCAACATGAAAGTTGCTCAAAATGTGGTTTTTAGGCTAGCCAATAGGTCATGATGGATTGATTGGGCTCATAGAAAGACTTAGTTTGAAATGGTTTGAATAAGGGAGATTTTCAAAGGATTCAAAGTTGAAAAATTCAAAATTATGGGTTAAGTGACCAAAACAAGTCAAATGAGTACTTGATTTGATCAGAAATCATATTTTGGAAACATTGGTTCTTTTAGATTTTTCAATTGACCCTTAATTCATGAGTTTTTCACTTGTTTCTTCACACATAAGCAACCTCATGGCAATTCATTCACCAAGGCAATGTGGAGGTTATTATTGGTCTGAATACACTCCAAAGGTGGTATGCAAGTGAGACAAAGCTTCTAATGCAAGCTGTTTAAGCAAACTCGTGCATTTGCCATGTGAAAATTTTGGAGAGGTTGGTTTTTTTGGATCTTTCAATTTGGGCCTGGGCTTGGACTCTAGAAGGTCCCAAACCATTCTATAAATGTTCAGGAGAAGAATTGAGCAAGGGTTGGTGGTTATTGGAGGCTGAGCAGAGAGATTGACATTGGAATTTTGGAGCTTCAACTCAAAATCGTATTTGAGATTCAGGGAGGTTTTAGATCAAATTGAAGTTGCAAGAGGTTTCTATCATCATCAGTGAAGGATTCTGGAAGTTCTTGGAGCAAAGATCGAGTCAGAATCATCTCCATTTGAAGCTTGAAACAAGGTTGGTATAATTCAAAATTCCTCTTGATCTAGGGAGATGTAGTTCATATTATGCATGTGGTTAGGTTCCTTATGACTTGTAGAACGATTTAGGATCCATTTGATAGCATTTGGTGATGATCAAGGAGGTGTCACGATTTCTGTTTGGATTCAGTTATGGTTGATCTTGAGGAATCATTGCAATTGTAATAGCTTAGGATGATCAGTGTAACTTGAGGAAGACATCTATACCTTTAGTTTAGGCTTTGGTGACATTCAAGAATTTGACATAATTTAGATCTGGTATCGATTTTGAAAATGCATAAGGATTTAGGAAATTCTAAGCTCATAATCGTGATCAGCATAAAATTTTGAGTGAGATTGGTATGAGGTTTGGAGTTTTTGATCACCTACAACCACCTGCTTGCCGGAGAAGACGACCGGAGGTCTTCTCCGGCCACCTGAACAGAGCTCCCTCCATCTGAAGATTTGAACGAAGAAGATGAGTTCATAGCCATTGGATTAGTTTGAAAGTTGGACTTAGTAGGAGCATCTGAGGGCTCACGTTTGATCTGAGGATTTGCCTCTCAACCAAAACGCAGCGTTTCATTAATCCCAGTCAGCGTGTGACTGAGATGCTTGCGTGGACACATTCAATGACCTTAGATCTGCATACTCAGTCAATTGATCCAAGCGCTGTGGTTTTATTTCTGAGTTTTATTTTCTTTTATTTGATTTTTATTATTTTAAATGCTTTATTGATTCAAAAAATCACAATAAATTCAATTTTGATCCAAAAATTATTTCAAAAATATCTCCATGATCTTGAGAGGATTTGTGATTTTCTGATATCAATAAAATGCATTTTCATGAATTTTTCATTTTTATTTGATTTTTCCTATTTTGTTTAATTCTTTTAATTTTGCATATTTGACCATCTGTTTTGTTGAATTTTGTTCTTCTAATTGGTGATGAATTTGGCTTTGATTTTTTATTATGTGTTAGTTTAGACATGTATCTTCCCTTCGTATTTTTGTTGGAATTTTAGAACAACTTTAGGTTCTGTTTTAGGTGTTGAGATTAGAGCCTTCCCAAACTTGTGGATCACCTTGATACCCTTCAATCTAGAATTTATTTAGGTGACTTAGAAGTTGAATTAGGCTTTAATATATTAACCCTAGGCTGTTCAAACATGTATGTTCCCCTAGGAATTTTATTAGAGTTTTACAACTTTGTTTTCTATTTTAGTTGTATTTTGCAAGTTGCTTGTGCTTGTGGTGTTCTATTTTGTGTGCTTTTGATTGCCTGGTCTTGTTGGTAACTTTGGAGCTGGATTTGCTTGGATTCCTTTTTGGGAGGTCTTTTGGACTTGGTGTAGCTGCTGTGGCTTGAAGATTGGAGCTTGGAGTTGAAGTTTCCTTTTCTTTTAAGAGTTGTTTTAGGAGCTTAGGAAATTAGGGTTTTAGGAAGAGCCATTAGGACTAGTTTTGATTCTTTCATCAAACATAGAATGTATTGTGTGCTTCTATTCTATCCAATCATGTAAATTCCTCCTAGGGAAACTCCATCTCTCCTTTGGAGGGATGTGTGGTATGCCCATAGTTGAGTAGAACTTTGAGGATGCCTTTCCATTTCAATGTTGTTACTTGATGATTTCCTTTGGTTTTCATTTGGTTCTCAACATTGCAACCTTGATCTTATGGATTAATCCTTTGCTTGGAGTGTGCTTGATAGAGATTGAAGATGAAGTTTGATAAGGCTTGAAGATAGAATCTAGCTTGAAGATGAAGTCTTTTGCTGTCAACTTTGCTGTCAAGAGGATTTGCTGTTCAGAGTTGTTGCTGCTGAGTATTGAAGTTGCTGTCTGCTGAAGACTGTTGTTGCTGCTTGGGCTGCTTTCTTTGCTTCTTTTCTTTTGTTGTATTGTCTGTTTGCTTGTGTTGATTACCTCTAGTTTTGAGGTGGAGCTTGTCTCCTCTTGCCTGTTGTTTTCTCCCTTGCCTCGCTTATACTGTTGCATAGCATGCATTTTACTGTTTACTGTTTACTGCTGGCTTTCTTTTGCTGTTTCCCCTAGGATCTCTGATTTCCTATGTGCAAGAGGGAATTATGACATACTTTAGGTTTTGACCCATGCATGATAACTGTAGGTAGATTCCCCTTTCAACCATAGTTTTAGGGTGTCTTTCTTTTCTCATCTCAAAACAATTCAAAAATATAGTAATAAGGTTAATTGAAGTCGTACGTTACGAGCTTTAACCTATCTGGGAAAAGGTTGGTGGAGGGTCTCTCTCCAGTAATTTGGATGTTAGTGTGGCACCCTTTGGGTGACATACGAAACGTTCACTCCTGAGTCATAGTCTCTAGTGCGACTGAGATTGCAAACATCCTAAAAAAACAGTTCTTTCGTAAAAGATTCAAACGAACATTCAAACTCTGTTTTTGTCCTCTTGGACCTTTAATCAGGAAAACCCTTTCTTAAGGAGATAAAAAATTGTCAGACGAATTTGTGTCTTCCGTAGCCCGAACTACGTTTGCTCTGATCTTTCATGCCGTATGAAAGTACGTAGGCACGAGATGCGACATCTCGGAGAGCAACCTTTCCCCCCTTAACACATAGTTAGGCGAACTACGTTGACTCTGATTTCTCGTTCCAGACGGGAATACGTAGGCATAAAGTGCGATACTTTGCCGAGTCATTTTCTTTTCTTTTTTAACCCAGACCTTTAGAGTAGATAGATAAACATACCATTAGACAGAAAACAAGCGTGGATCTCGTCGAGTACGACAGACGTGAGGGGTGCTAATACCTTCCCCTTGCGTAACCGACTCCCGAATCTAGGATTTGGTTGCGATGACCATTCCTTTCCCTCTTTGCGTTAGGTTTTCTCTGAGCGTTTCCTTTCCCTCTTGTGGGATAAATAACGCATGGTGGCGACTCTTCTGTTTTGCCGGTGCCGATTTTCACAGTAGCGGCAGCTGGCGACTCTGCTGGGGAAATTTGGTTCCCTATGTGAGTCAATCCTAGCGCTTGTTTTCCCGTCTGGGGTTTTTTATATATTTATCTTTCTGTCTTTACTTTCAGTACTGTATATTATTGTTATTGTGTTGTGGGTAGAGGGTTAGTTTGAGACATAAGCCGGACATGGGCTTGAGTGTACATAGACTTAGAAGTAGAGAGTAGTGGTTAGCCTGCTTGCTTTGCTTGCACCAGCTAGCTACGAAATTTACACTCAGGCGAGATTCTCTTTGATGGCATCTTGCCTGGCCCTTTGGGCTCGACAGGTTGTTGGATTTGAGGGTTATCGAATCTGGGAACCTATCATTTGGGATTCGGCTAAGTGAGGCCTCTTCAAGGGATGATGATGCCACACCTTCTGGGTATCGTATCATCGCTCTTGAAAGTCTGTGACGTTGATGACCGCATAGGATACCGTACCTCGTCTGCGAGTTAAGTACATACCTGTGAGAGGGTAGGTGGGTCTTTTTGCAGGAAAACTCTGGCCTCAGAATACCTGGTTTGTCTCTGTCAGTGAGAATTGGTTGTGAGGATTCTTTTGTGGTTGGTTTGGATTGAGGAGAAGATCTGATGGTTCTCAAGCTGCAGTACAACACAGCACAGTTCTTCATTATTGCACTTGATCCCCTGTTGCATATGCATCTGCATTTTCATGTCTGCATTTCATTAACGTGTATTTATGTTGCAGGTGTGTTTGTTCCCCTCAGATTCTAGTGTTCTTCTTTCCAGACATGGAGTCCATGAAGAGAACAGTTGCTTACAGGTTGCCTTCTCCAGATATTAGTTCCTTATTGCAGTTGGTAGCTCTAGCAGATCAGAGAGTGATGGCTGAGTTCAGAGAGTCTTATGGGAAACTGCTCAGTTTGGTGTGCAAACCTTCTGTGTTTGAGATGACTGGATTATATACCTTGATGCAGTTTTACGAGCCTCAGTTGAGATGCTTCTTGTTCCCTGATTTTATTCTGGCTCCTACTTTGGAGGAGTATTCTGATGTGCTAGGAGTTCCTGTGTTAGATCAGATGCCTTTTGTTCATGAGGATACTGAGCCTGAGTTGGCTAAGCTTGCTGAGATTGTCAGTTTAGATGCTTTTGAGTTCCCTGGAGGTTTGGTCAAGCTGAATGGAGCTTATGGTTTTCCTCTTTCTTGCTTGGTTGAGAAGGCTACACAGTGTGCGAAGGATGGATGTTGGATTGTCTTCAATGCTATTTTGGCTGTTTGCATTTATGGGATTGTATTGTTCCCCAACTTGCCTGATTTTGTTGACTCAGATGCTTTCTTTATTCTTGCCTCGAAGAATCCGGTGCCTACTCTCTTGGGTGACGTTTATCATTATATTCACTATAAGAAAGAGAAGCATCGGGGAAAGAATGTTTCTTGCTGTGTACCTCTTCTATCCAGGTGGTTTCAGGGGCATCTTCCTAAGAAGGGACCTTTTGTTGATACTGCTGGTACTTTAGATTGGTCTTGCAGATTGATGGGATTGTGTGCTGAGAACATTGTTTGGTTTGATCGGAACTTGCTCAGAGTGGATATTATATATAGTTGCAGTGGCTTTCCTAATGTTCCCTTGATTGGACGGAAAGGTTGTATTAACTATAACCCTTCTCTGCTTGTGAGGCAATTTGGATATGCTTTGAGGGACTCTCCGGTTGAAGACGAGATACAGGAATCTCTGTATCTCACAGGTTTATTAAACGGAGATGTTTTGGTCAGATTGAGGCATGCTTGTGGTAATATTCACAGAAGAGGAATGACATTGCTTGGCAAGAGTGATAGCCGAGCTTATAATCCTTATCGGCTTTGGATCCATGATAGAGTTAGTACTTCTCTGATGCCATATCCTGCTGCAGAGCCTTTGTATCTTCCGGTGATTGAGGAACCTACTTCAATAGAGATTGAGAAGTATAACCAGCTGCTGGCTGAAAAGGAAGAGTTACAAAGAGCGAATGAAGAGTTAGAGAAAGAGATTTTCCAGCTTTGGCATGAGAAGAATGAAGCAATCTTCACTTTTAAGAAGCAGACTGAGATGATTAATAGGTTGGGTTCAGACTTGACTGAAGAGACCAGCAAGAGAGAGAAAGTAGGAGTAGCCTTGAACGGGGTTAGTAGTGTACTTGCTACTAAGAAAGAGCTTCTGAACAAGGCTTATTCTCGACTTTCCAAATGGGAATTTTTGTGGAATGCCACGCTTAATAGCCGGAAGGAGCGTGAAGATGAGTTGAAGCTGCAGATTTCCCAGTTAGAGGAGCAGCTCAACGCTAAGGATGTGAAGATTGCTGAAGAGGCATCTCTTAGACGTGACACTGAGTCTAAAGTGAGCAGCATGGTCAGAGAAACTAGGGGTGGTAAATTGAAGGCTGGCTTCAAAAGATGCAGGATTGATGAGTGTTTTAGCAAGGGAGCCTGTGAAGAGGACGCCAAAAAGCTGAGATCCATTGTTGAGCGGCACGCATTACTGATACAGGAACTAATCTCCAGACTAGGTCATTCGGAGACGTTGAGGATATTGGAAGATGTCAGGGCGCGCCATTTGGCCTGATTTGCCTTTACTTTTCTCTTGTTATTTGTACTTGTATTTTGACCATCGCCAGGCTTGTTGACCGAGGTCTTTTTCAGTTGTATCTTTGTACTCTGCCTCTTGGCATTTGTCTATGTATGAGGTTTTTGATTCTGCGCTTGCTTACTTGGGACTCCATTGTCGTTATGGCTTCTTCTCCGGAACTAGAATCGGGGGGGGGATTAACCTGTTGCATATTTACACGTGTGCATTTGCATACTCATATTGCATGGCAGGTACTTTTTTTTTGAGCTCGAATCTTATCTCCTGCATCTTACAGGTTATTTCAAGATTGACGAACAGAGAATTCACCGGTACGCTACAAGAAGCAACAGTACGAAGATTATGGATCAGGTACATTCTGAGATGCAGGAGATCCGGGATAGGTTGGCCCAATTCATGTAGACCATGGAAGCTGTGGCTAAAGGCCAGGAACATCTTCAAACTCAGGTGTAACCGCTGCTGGCGCGAGTGGCTGGTAATACTGAATACAACTCTGCTCATGTTGAGACTCCTCGCAGGGAGGAAGTGATACCAAATGCTGGTGAGACTGGTATTGGCAACAGCAACGGTAACGCTGGTAACAGAAATGCTGATAATGTTAATGGGAACGTGGAAACCAACCGTAATGTTGGTATCAATACTGGTTTCGGTGACAACAATCAGGGTCTTGGCTTTGGCAATCGAGATGGCAATGATGGTTTCAATAATCAGGGCCTCGGCAACGGAGGGTTCAGTGATAACAATCAAGGTTTTGGTAATAATGGCTACGGCAATGCTGGGTTTGGCAATGTGAATACCAATGGCGCTGGGATGGGTCCTTTCAATGCTGGTTTTGGGACAGTGGCTGCTAATCAAGAGCTTGGAAATCTGAGGTATGATCCCAGGTTCTTCCAAAGTGGTCATGGTCATGGTCGTAATGCTGCTTATGACGGATATGGTAATGAGGGGCCGTACTGGAATAGAGATCATCAGGAAGATGCCTTTTCTGGGCAAGGCATGGGTTTTGAGGGTCCCACTGATAGTGATCGGAGGATTAAAATGCTGGAGGAACAGATGAGAGCTATAATCAATCAAAATTCTGCAGGTTTGGACATGGCTACCGTGGGGCTGGTTCCTGGGCTGAGGGTGCCATTGAAGTTCAAAGCTCCCACTTTCGATAAATATAAAGGGGATACATGCCCACGGGTTCATGCGCGTTCGTATTATCGGAGGATGTCTGCGTACTCTGATGATGAGAAGATGCTTATGCATTTTTTCAAGATAGTTTGTCAAGACCATCGCTGGAATGGTACATGGGACTAGAGTCTGCACAGGTCGGAAGTTGGAAAGAATTGGCTGATGCTTTCGTCAAACATTACCAATACAATAGTGACCTTGCACCAAATAGGGTCCAGCTCAAAAGTCTTTCACAGAAGAACGGGGAAAGTTTCAAGGAGTATGCTCAGCGTTGGCGCGATCTGGCGGCAAGGGTCCACCCACCTATGGTTGAAAGGGAATTGATTGATATTTTCGTTGGAACATTCTCTGGGATGTATTATGATAAATTGCTCAATTGCTCGATGGGTAGTTTCTCTGACATGATACTCATAGGGGAACAAATTGAAAATGGCATCAAAATTGGTAAGATTCAAGCCGGTGAATCGACCTCAGCTGGAGGTACGAAAAAGGTCTTTGGTGGTAAAAGGCAAGGAGACGCCAGCGCAGTTTATGGTGGTCGAGGACGAGGTAGAGGTCGGAATCAGTATATTCAACAACAGGTTGCTAGCGTGACGATCCCTATACCACAACAACGACAACAACCACAACAGCAACAACAACAACAAAGGTATAATCCTGCTCAGAGAAAGATTCAGAATGGGAAGCTGAAGAGGGTATTTGATACACCTCCGTCAATGTATGCATAACTGCTTCAGACGCTGTTAAGTTTGAATCTGGTTGAGAAGAGAACGTTGGACCCACCCACAGGAGCGCTTCCTTATGGGTATGATACTAGTAAGCAATATGACTTTCATTCTGGGGCACCCGGACATGATATCGAGAGTTGTCATGATTTTAAACACAAAGTCCAAGATTTGATTGATAGTAAAGTCATCAACTTCAGTAATGATGGTCCCAACATTGTACAGAAACCAATGCCGAATCATGGAGCGAATGCTGTTCTGGCAAAGGAGGATTTGGATTTGGTTATGGACGTAAATAATTTGAAGACACCTTTAAGTTATGTTAAAAGCAGATTGTTGAAAGGAGGGGTCTTCCCCGGATGTGACGAATACTGTTTGGATTGTTGGACCCGACCAGAGGGCTGTATTGATTTGAAGATAGGTATTCAGGCCATGATTGATGAGGGAACTCTGCAGTTTGACCGCACTACTGTTGAGAAACCTGATGAGGTAACATGTGAAAAGCAGGGTGAGGTCGCAACAATTACAATTCCACGAAAGACTATTACGATATCAGCGCCCGCCAAGCGGCCAACTATCACGATAATGAAAGCAGGACCTGTTCCTTATGAGAGTACGAAAGCCATTCCATGGAATTATGGGTTGGAAGCTTTTTGCAACGGGGAAAAGATTAATGTGGATAGTCAGCCAGCAGGGGCAGTGGGTAGTCTTGTTGAAGCGGGAGGCATGACCCGAAGTGGTAGAATCTTCACTTCACCTGAAATTGAGGCTGAAAGAATTGCTAGAGGCAAAGCCAAAGTGAATGAAGGAGGACCTTCCCAGTCAAAAGAGAAGGAAACAACGGTCAAGGATGTAGAAGAGTTTATGAGGTTGATTCGCAAAAGTGACTATAAGATTGTGGAGCACTTGCAGCAGACGCCCTCCAAAATTTCAATACTATCTTTGTTGCTTTGTTTAGAGGCCCATCGAAATGCCTTGTTGAAAATCTTGGACACATCTTTTGTACATCAGGAAGTAACTGTCAATCAGCTTGATGGGGTACTGGCGCATGTGAATGCTGGCCACAGCTTGGGATTTACTGACTTTGATTTGACGCCTAGAGGTCGGGACAATAATATGGCTTTGTACATTTCAGTGGAATGCCGAGGCACTGTTATGTCGCACGTTCTTGTAGACACCAGATCATCTTTGAATGTGTTGCCGAAGAAGGCTATGATGAAGCTAGATGTCCGAGGAATCATATGCACGCCAAGCGACTTGCTCGTGAGGGCTTTTGATGGGACCAGGAGGTCGGTGTTTGGATCCATAACGTTACCACTCCAGGTCGAGCCGGAAGTGTTTGACACTGTGTTCTACATCATGGATATACATCCAGCTTACAGCTGTTTACTTGGGCAACCATGGATACATTTTGCAGGGGCTGTGACGTCCACGCTACATCAGAAGCTTAAATACATGGTCGGTGAAAATGTTGTTACTATTTGCGGTGAGGAGGACATTCTGGTTAGTCATCTTTTGTCATTCAAGTACGTCGAAGTGGATGGGGAGATCCATGAGACGCCATGCCAAGCCTTCGAGGGGTTACAGATCAAAGACAAGTCTCATGTTCCTAGCAAAGGGCCGGAGGTGGCCATGTCTTCGTACAAAGACGCTCAGGCAGTGGTTCAGGCTGGAGCAACCAAAGGATGGGGCAAAATCTTGGAAATTCCGGTCAAGATGGACAAGTTTGGGTTGGGGTATCGCCCGACATCGTCAGCTTTCGCATCAGGCCTGCCAAAGTTCAAAGGACCGGTGGTGATCACTCTAGGTGGGGTCTGTTATGAAACGATCAATGCTGTTTCCGATGCCGAAGACAGAGATAGTGACTGCGATATGGACTCGTGGACAAGCCCGGCGTGCCAGGACAGAATCTGTTCAACTGGTCTATCCAAGAACTTGTCCCAGTGACTACAAAACAGTAATGATTTGTTTTCTCAATTATTGTATAATCCTGTGTCCTACCCGGGGCATGGTGATTCTGTTTTTAGGGCTACCTGCTTATGTGTGTACTTTGTTTAATCATTAATAAAGGCGTTTTTCTCATGCAAATTTTGTGATCCTTGTTTTTCCTGTTTTTGTTTAACAATAAAATGGCAACGTGGTTATGTGCTTTGTTTGCATTATTTGAAACATTTAACCATTCTCATTGCAGGGTTCATATTTCAGACGACACCGATCACGAACTTCCTATGACTCGCTTCGACTTCGAGCACCTGATATTTCAAGTAGAAGAAGAGATTGTTGAGGATGATGACTTATCAGAAGAGCTGACTCGACTTTTGAAACAAGAAGAGAGAATCATTCTGCCTCATCAGGAGGAAATTGAAATTATCAACATGGGGTCCGAAGAGGTTGTCAGGAATATCCGGATAGGGGCTGTACTGCAAAGTGATATCAAGCAAAGGCTTATTGAGATGCTGCGGGAGTACAGTGATATCTTTGCTTGGTCTTACGAAGACATGCCTGGATTGGATACTGATATGGTGGTTCACCGTCTGCCGTTGTGTGAGGAATGTCCGTCGGTTAAGCAAAAACTCAGAAGGACTAGACCAGATATGGCTGTGAAAATTAAGGAGGAAGTTCAGAAACAATGGGACGCCGATTTTCTGGCTGTTACAACTTATCCCTCATGGGTCGCTAATATAGTACCTGTACCAAAGAAGGATGGTAAGGTGCGGATGAGCGTGGACTACCGAGATTTGAATAAGGCGAGCCCAAAAGACGACTTTCCGCTTCCTCATATTGATGTGCTGTTCGACAACACCGCTCAATTCTCCGTGTTTTCCTTCATGGACGGTTTTTCGGGCTATAATCAGATAAAGATGGCGCCAGATGATATGGAGAAAACAACTTTTATTACCCCGTGGGGAACATTCTGCTACAAAGTGATGCCCTTTGGTTTGAAGAACGTTGGGGCAACATATCAGCGAGCTATGACGACACTCTTTCATGACATGATGCATAAGGAAATCGAAGTCTATGTTGACGATATGATTGCCAAATCCCAGACGGAGGAAGAGCATCTGGTCAATCTTTTGAAATTGTTCAAAAGGCCTAGGAAATTCCGGCTGAGGCTGAATCCTAACAAGTGCACCTTCGGGGTGAGATCTGGTAAGCTATTGGGGTTCATTGTTAGTGAAAAAGGAATTGAGGTTGATCCTGCTAAGATAAAAGCAATACAAGAAATGCCAACGCCGAAAACAGAAAAAGAGGTTCGTGGTTTTTTAGGGAGGTTGAACTACATTGCCCGGTTCATATCTCATCTAACAGCCACGTGCGAGCCATTATTCAAGTTATTGAAAAAGGATCAGGCTGTGACCTGGAATGAAGATTGTCAAAGGGCATTTGAGAAAGTAAAAGAATATTTGCAGGAACCTCCAATATTGATACCCTCAGTAGCCGGGAGACCATTGATTATGTATTTGACGGTTCTTGAGAAAAGTATGGGTTGTGTTCTCGGTCAACATGACGAGACTGGACGTAAAGAGCATGCGATCTACTACTTGAGTAAAAAGTTCACAGACTGTGAGTACCGTTACTCAATGCTCGAAAAAACGTGTTGTGTGCTAGCTTGGGCTGCCAAACGTTTGAGGCAATACATGCTAAATCATACAACCATGCTAATTTCAAAGATGGATCCGATCAAATACGTGTTTGAAAAGCAAGCACTTTCCGGAAGGATTGCCCGATGGTAGATGGTATTGACAGAATACCATATTCAGTATGTTTCTCAAAAGGTTATTAAAGGTAGTGTTGTGTCAAAATACCTAGCTGAGCAGCCAATTGATGATTACCAGTCAATGAGGTTTAATTTTCCTGACGAGGATATCATGTACTTAAAAATGAAGAACTGTGAGGAGCCGTTGCCGGATGAAGGTCTAGAGTTGGGTTCCAAATGGCAATTGATATTTGACGGTGCCGTCAATTCATATGGAAGTGGAATAGGGGCAATCATTACTACTCCCCATGGGCCGCACATCCCATTCACTGCTAGATTGACCTTTCCAGTTACCAACAATAAGGCCGAATATGAAGCGTGCATTATGGGGCTCGAAGAAGCTATCGATCTGAAAATTAAAAATCTTGATGTGTACGGAGACTCTGCTCTAGTTGTAAATCAGATCAAGAGAGAGTGGGAGACTCGTCAGCCCAATCTGATACCCTATATGAATTATGCAAGGAGGTTGTTACCTTTCTTTGACAAGGTGGAATTGCACCATGTACCACGAGCAGAAAATCAGATGGCAGACGCTCTCGCGACGTTGTCTTCAATGTATAAGGTTAAATTCTGGAATGAGGCTCCCAAGATAGTTATTTCTCGCCTTGATAGGCCCGCCTTCATATTCTCCATTGAGGAAGCTTCCGATGGTAAACCGTGGTATTATGATATCCAGAATTTCCTGAAGAACCAAGAGTATCCGGCTGGGGTATCCAGTCGTGATCAGAAGACTCTTAGGAGATTGGCTGGCAATTTCTATTTGAATCCGGATGGGGTTTTGTACAAGAGAAACCATGAATTGGTGTTGTTACGGTGTGTGGATGAGAAAGAGGCTAAGTTGCTCATGGAAGAAATCCACGAGGGTACATTTGGCACACATGCCGACAAACATGCAATGACGAGAAAGCTATTAAGAGCAGGGTATTACTGGCTGACTATGGAAACAGATTGTTTCAAATTTGCAAAGAAGTGTCATAAATGCCAGATTTATGCGGACAAGATTCATGTGCCTCCGAGCCCTCTGAATGTTATGTCGTCACCTTGGCCTTTTTCCATGTGGGGAATTGATGTGATTGGAAAGATTGAGCACACGACATCCAATGGACATTGTTTTATCTTGGTAGCTATTGATTACTTCACCAAATGGGTTGAAGCGGCGTCATATGCTAATGTTACCAAGCAGGTGGTAGCCAGATTTATCAAGAAAGATATTATCTGCAGATATGGAATCCCGGAGCGGATCATCATTGACAACGGTTCAAATTTGAATAACAAGATGATGAAGGAATTGTGCCAGAATTTCAAAATTGAACATCACAACTCTTCTCCTTATCGGCCCAAGATGAATGGCGCTGTTGAAGCGGCCAATAAAAACATAAAGAAGATCGTTCAGAAGATGGTTGTGACCTACAAGGACTGGCATGAGATATTGCCTTTTGCTTTGCACGGTTATCGTACGATGGTACGCACATCAACCGGGGAAACTCCTTTTTCATTGGTATATGGTATGGAGGTTGTCCTACCATTGGAGGTTGAGATTCCTTCTCTGAGGGTTTTGCGTGATGTCCAACTTGATGAGGCGGAATGGGTAAAAGATAGACTGAATCAGCTCAGTTTAATGGATGAGAAGAGATTGGCTTCTCTAGCATATGGTCGGCTGTATCAAAGCCGGATGAAGAAAGCTTATGATAAGAAGGTGTGTCCTCGAAGCTTTCAGACGGGCGATCTTGTGCTGAAAAAGATTCTCCCACCACAATCAGATCACAGGGGCAAATGGACTCCCAACTATGAAGGTCCATATGTTGTTAGAAAGGTTTTCTCTGGAGGAGCCTTACTGTTGTCCACCATGGATGGTGAGGATTTTACATCCCCTGTGAACTCGGACGAAGTTAAAAAATACTTTGCTTAAAGAGGCCCGCTGGACAGAAAAAAGAAAGTCCAAGCAAAAATGGGGCATCCCGGCGAACCATAAAAAGAATAAAAGGTTCGGGCAAAAGTTAGAGATAAAATTGAAAAAAAAGATGTGCACCCGCGGAGTTGAAAAACCTGAAAAGGGCGACTTCGACAAAAAAGGGTATCCCGGTGAATTGAAAACCTGCAAAGGGCAGTTCACGCAAAAGTTAGGGATTTGAAAAAGCAAATGATTACGGTCCGAGTTGATACTGTGTTGCTTGGTGGTTTGGGAGTACCTGAGAGTCGTATATCCAAAACAATCTCTTCCAGAGATCGATTATCGGGAAAGCGTCAGAGTCAGGCGAGTCATAGGAGGATCAGCTCATGGTGTTCGTCTGTACCACGTTGCCGACATGTATACAAATTTTCTTTGTGCTTCTGTAATATTTGTATTTTGCTTGTGCGTGACTTCCTCTTTTCAGGAGTTGCATCCAGTGACAAAATTTTGCCTATTCACAGGCCCGTTATCAATAAAGCATGTTATTCAGTACTTGATGCTTGTTCTTTACTGTTTTGTTTGTGAAAACGCCGATGTTTTTGATAAACTTGCATGTGCATAAACTTGCTGACCCTTGCCAATAATTGCTAAAACTTCGAATTGACTGAACGAACGTCACGGATACTAACCGGAATAGATCTTGTTGTATAGATTAGCTTTTGTCTCATTTGTTTTTGCAGGGTTCTCACCTTTGGAGCAAACAGGCATGGAAATTGTGTTCCCCAGCTAGAGTCCTGTGACATAGTGATGGTATCACTCCTCAGCAGATGGAAACCGCATCTTATCCCAGAGGTAGTCGAGATGGTAAATATCCCTATTGGATGTGGTTTGTCCTCCTCAGAAGAGTATTCCCCAGGAAAGCTGCCAAGAGAGTATCCTCAGTGGATTTTGATGTCCCCAACAGAAGGTGCATTCCCAGCCGTGAGTTTGTTAACACTCAATACCCAACATGGGTAACTCCCGCAGAATATATCCAAGTCGTCTTTGGTTCAGAAGGATTATCCCCGCGCATGATTGTTTTTCCGTCTACCCAGCAGTTTGTTTTTCCTCCGACAGGATGAACATCATCAGCAGAGTTTGTAATTTCAAGTTTGTGAGTCATCCTCCGACAAGATGGTTATCCCCAGCGGAGTTGGTTGCACCGTTCCAGCATTTATTTTGTTGGAATATGTTTGTGATATCTGGTTATCCCCAGCGGATTGGGCCTTGTCTTCGGCATTTATTTTGCTGAAGCGCCTCTTGGCATCTTTGCATTTTGCATACATCAGCATATTTGCATCTACCTAAATGCGTAGCATTTCCATGCCGTATGGAACATTACGACATTGTCAAACATACGCATTTGGAAACATAAGCCAGGTTGGTTACCTCTTTGGTTTCAGGTGTTATCCCTTGCAGAGGAGTGGGATTCTTGCTCAGAAGGATCTCTAGATATTCAAATTCTCGGCGTGAGATGGATGATGATAGTGTTCGTCCCCTAACAGAGTTGCTTGGTTAAGTTTCTCTTTGTCCCCGGCGGGATTCTTCACAGGTTGCTGTTACGTCAGCATTGGAAGATTTCATGTCTTAAACTTTTGGAGTTGTCACTAGTGATTTCCCCACAGAGTGGTTTGGTTAAGTCTCTCGTGTTCCCCAACAAAGTATTCTTCAAATGTATCCGTGTTAACAAAATTGTTTCCCTATGTTGACAGTGATTGTTATCCGTGTTGACGGAATCGTACTTATGTTGACAGTGATTGTTATCCGTGTTGACGGAATTGTACCTGTGATTGGCAGTGATTGCGCCTGTGTTGACAGTGATTGCTACCCGTGTTGACGGTGATTGTTATCCATGTTGACGGATCGTACCCGTGCTGACGGTGATTGTTATCCGTTTTGACGGATCGTACCCCGTGCTGACGGTGATTGTTATCCGTGTTGACGGATCGTACCCCGTGCTGACGGTGATTGTTATCCGTGTTGACAGAACAGTACCTGTGTTGACAGTGATTGTTATCCGTGTTGACGAAATTTTTACCTGTGTTGACAATGATTGTTATCCGTGTGGACGGAGTTATTACCCGTGATCGACGGAATTGTCCCCGGTGGAGTTGTTACCTGTGATTGACAGAGATCGTTATTCCAGTTATGGACGGAATTGTACCCATGGTGATGGAGTCTCTCCTCGTGTTGACGAAGTTTAGTTCAGTTGTGGACTTAGTTATTTCTTGTAAAGTTAATTCGAAGCCTGTGGCGTCACACAGGGGGCTGATGTTGAAATCCCATGTTTTATCAGATGTTTTATCAGTTGTCGCCGTAACAACTGGGTTCAGCACAACGGATGTTGTTTCTCAAGCAGTTTTCGCTGTGTATTTCTGCGGTTGGAAAATTTTCGGGTTTCTTGGTATTCAACCGTCTTCTACCTCGATTTTTTGAAGGCCGTTCGCTCTTCACCCAGTCGGGTCCAAGCCGTTTGAATAGGCGCAGCTGTTGCACCCCAAAATTTGCTCAACCTTTTCTTACCTGGTTTATGTTTCATTGCATTAACATTTGCATAGTTATATCATTTTCATATCATGATATCATTCATATAGCAGGGGATCAAGTGTGTTTCTTCTCAAGAGAAGCCTAGCAAGAGGTCTCATTCAAGATTGAGAAGTTGTCAAGGTCATCAGAAGGTGGTTTGAGTGCCTAAGGGTTTAGATGCTTGAGTGTGAATCTTCTCCTAACTTGAGGATCAACTGAAGACCATCAGAGGGTTGTGAAGTGTTGAATGGAGAAGAGGATGGGTATGGAGCTCATAGTATGCCTAGAGGGCCATGGGAGAGTTTAATCAAGTCATTGTGTCAAATGCAAGAGCCACAGTTGAGGTGCAAGCAATTAGGGTTTCATCTGGATCAATTCTAGGTCAACTGTGCAATTGAAGAGTATCAAAGCCTACTTTTAGGTCATGGAGTTCATGAAATGATATGATAAGACATTTGTGGTGTTGTGCCAAGATCAAATCAAGAAGAGTCAAGAGTGTGGGAAGTTGCTAAATTAGGGTTTCAGTGCAAAATTCCCTGTTTAGTGCCTAACTTCATGACCACATAAGTCAAGATACAAGTTTCAAATGGATCTTTGGCCAACATGAAACTTTTAGAGCATATCAATACCTTTAATTTGAGTACCAGAAGTCCTCAAGGGGATTTATAGAACTCAAGTTATGACCCAGACAAGTTATAAGTCCTCAGAGGCCACTGAAATTTGTCTGTGAAAATCATATGACTTCAAATCTATTTTTAACCTAGAAGGAGGTTTCACCTGAACTTTTGGCCTACATGAAAGTTGTTCCTCATGATCGTAGCTTCCTAAATTGTACTGGAAGTCTTCCATCTGATTTGTAGAACTCAAGTTATGAGGTTTACAAGTTAGGGGTATTTTGGGAAAGTGAGATTATCGGTCATTTTCAATCATAGGTCAAACTCTCCAACTTGCACTTGTCAAATGGATTTTTGTTCAACATGAAAGTTGCTCAAAATGTGGTTTTTAGGCTAGCCAAGAGGTCATGATGGATTGATTGGGCTAATAGCAAGACTTGGTTTGAAATGGTTTGAATAAGGGAGATTTTCAAAGGATTCAAAGTTGAAAAATTCAAAATTATGGGTTAAGTGACCAAAATAAGTCAAATGAGTACTTGATTTGATCAGAAATCATGTTTTGGAAACATTGGTTCTTTTAGGTTTTTCAATTGACCCTTAATTCATGAGTTTTTCACTTGTTTCTTCACACATAAGCAACCTCATGGCAATTCATTCACCAAGGCAATGTGGAGGTTATTATTGGTTTGAATACACTCCAAAGGTGATATGCAAGTGATACAAAGCTTCTAATGCAAGTTGTTTAAGCAAATTCGTGCATTTGCCATGTGAAAATTTTGGAGAGGTTGGTTTTTTTGGATCTTTTAATTTGGGCCTGGGCTTGGACTCTAGAAGGTCCCAAACCATTCTATAAATGTTCAGGAGAAGAATTGAGCAAGGGTTGGTGGTTATTGGAGGCTGAGCAGAGAGATTGACATTCGAATTTTGGAGCTTCAACTCAAAATCGTATTTGAGATTCAGGGAGGTTTTAGATCAAATTGAAGTTGCAAGAGGTTTCTATCATCATCAGTGAAGGATTCTGGAAGTTCTTGGAGCAAAGATCGAGTCAGAATCATCTCCATTTGAAGCTTGAAACAAGGTTGGTATAATTCAAAATTCCTCTTGATCTAGGGAGATGTAGTTCATATTATGCATGTGGTTAGGTTCCTTATGACTTGTAGAACGATTTAGGATCCACTTGATAGCATTTGGTGATGATCAAGGAGGTGTCACAATTTCTGTTTGGATTCAGTTATGGTTGATCTTGAGGAATCATTGCAATTGTAATAGCTTAGGATGATCAGTGTAACTTGAGGAAGACATCTATACCTTTAGTTTAGGCTTTGGTGACATTCAAGAATTTGACATAATTTAGATCTGGTATCGGTTTTGAAAATGCATAAGGATTTAGGAAATTCTAAGCTCATAATCGTGATCAGCATAAAATTTTGAGTGAGATTGGTATGAGGTTTGGAGTTTTTGATCACCTGCAACCACCTGCTTGCCGGAGAAGACGACCGGAGGTCTTCTCCGGCCACCTGAACAGAGCTCCCTCCATCTGAAGATTTGAACGAAGAAGATGAGTTCATAGCCATTGGATTAGTTTGAAAGTTGGACTTAGTAGGAGCATCTGAGGGGTCACGTTTGATCTGAGGATTTGCCTCTCAACCAAAACGCAGCGTTTCATTAATCCCAGTCAGTGTGTGACTGAGATGCTTGCGTGGACACGCTCAATGACCTTAGATCTGCATACTCAGTCAATTAATCCAAGCGCTGTGGTTTTATTTCTGAGTTTTATTTTCTTTTATTTGATTTTTATTATTTTAAATGCTTTATTGATTCAAAAAATCACAATAAATTCAATTTTGATCCAAAAATTATTTCAAAAATATCTCCATGATCTTGAGAGGATTTGTGATTTTCTGAAATCAATAAAATGCATTTTCATGCATTTTTCATTTTTATTTGATTTTTCCTATTTTGTTTAATTCTTTTAATTTTGCATATTTGACCATCTGTTTTGTTGAATTTTGTTCTTCCAATTGGTGATGAATTTGGATTTGATTTTTTAGTATGTGTTAGGCTACACATGTATGTTCCGTTAGGATTTTTGTTGGAGTTTTAGAACAACTTTAGGTTCTGCTTTAGGTGTTGAGATTAGAGCCTTCCCAAACTTGTGGATCACCTTGATACCCTTCAATCTAGAATTTATTTAGGTGACTTAGAAGTTGAATTAGGCTTTAATATTTTAACCCTAAGCTGTTCAAACATGTATGTTCCCCTAGGAATTTTATTAGAGATTTAAAACTTTGTTTTCTATTTTAGTTGTATTTTGCAAGTTGCTTGTGCTTGTGGTGTTCTATTTTGTGTGCTTTTGCTTGCTTGGTCTTGTTGGTGACTTTGGAGCTGGATTTGCTTGGATTCCTTTTTGGGAGGTATTCTGGACTTGGTGTAGCTGTTGTGGCTTGAATATTGGAGCTTGTAGTTGAAGTTTCCTTTTCTTTTAGGAGTTGTTTTAGGAGCTTAGGAAATTAGGGTTTTAGGAAGAGCCATTAGGACTAGTTTTGATTCTTTCATCAAACATAGAATGCATTGTGTGCTTCTATTCTATCCAATGATGTAAATTCCTCCTAGGGAAACTCCATCTCTCCTTTGGAGGGATGTGTGGTATGCCCATAGTTGAGTAGAACTTGGAGGATGCCTTTCCATTTCAATGTTGTTACTTGATGATTTCCTTTGGTTTTCATTTGGTTCTAAACATTTCAACCTTGATCTTAGGGATTAATCCTTTGCTTGGAGTGTGCTTGATAGAGCTTGAAGATGAAGTTTGATGAGGCTTGAAGATAGAATCTAGCTTGAAGATGAAGTCTTTTGCTGTCAACTTTGCTGTCAAGAGGATTTGCTGTTCAGAGCTGTTGCTGCTGAGTATTGAAGTTGCTGTCTGCTGAAGACTGTTGTTGCTGCTTGGGCTGCTTTCTTTGCTTCTTTTCTTTTGTTGTATTGTCTATTTGCTTGTGTTGATTACCTCTAGGTTTGAGGTGGAGCTTGTCTCATCTTGCCTGTTGTTTTCTCCCTTGCCTCGCTTATACTGTTGCATAGCATGCATTTTACTATTTACTTTTTACTGCTGGCTTTCTTTTGCTGTTTCCCATAGGATCTCTGATTTCCTCTGTGCAAGAGGGAATTATGACAGACATTAGGTTTTGACCCATTCATGATAACTGTAGGTAGATTCCCCTTTCAACCATAGTTTTAGGGTGTCTTTCTTTTCTCATCTCAAAACAATTCAAAAATACAGTAATAAGGTTAATTGAAGTCGTACGTTACGAGCCTTAAGCTATCTGGGAAAAGGTTGGTGGAGGGTCTCTCTCCAGTAATCTGGATGTTAGTGTGGCACCCTTTGGGTGACATACGAAGCGTTCACTCCTGGGTCATAGTCTCTAGTGCGACTGAGATTGCAAACATCCTAAAAAAACAGTTCTTTCGTAAAAGATTCAAACGAACATTCAAACTCTGTTTTTGTCCTCTTGGACCTTTAATTAGGAAAACCATTTCTTAAGGAGATAAAAAACTGTCAGACGAATTTGTGTATTCCGTAGCCCGAACTACGTTTGCTCTGATCTTTCATGCCGTATGAAAGTACATAGGCACGAGATGCGGCATCTCAACGAGCAACCTTTCCCCCCTTAACCCATAGTTAGGCGAATTACGTTGACTCTGATTTCTCGTTCCCGACGGGAATACGTAGGCATAAAGTGCAATACTTTGCCGAGTCATTTTCTTTTCTTTTTTAACCCAGACCTTTAGAGTAGATAGATAAACATACCCTTAGACAGAAAACAAGCGTGGATCCCGTCGAGTACGACGGACGTGAGGGGTGCTAATACCTTCCCCTTGCGTAACCGACTCCCGAATCCATGATTTGGTTGTGATGACCATTCCTTTCCCTCTTTGAGTTAGGTTTTCTCTGAGCGTTTCCTTTCCCTCTGGTGGGATAAATAACGCACGGTGGCGACTCTTCTGTTTTGCCGGCGCCGATTTTCGCAGTAGCGACAAGTTGGACTCAACTCACTGAGTTGGAAGTTAACTCAATTAGTTAGGTAGCTGACTCGGTAGCAATCCCAATGCAAGTTCTAATCAAAGGGTTCTCACGCTTGCAAATGAAGCTACATGGTGATCTCAATTGAAAATGATGTATTAGAATAAATGCCTTGAAGTGTTTAGAAAGGTCTTGAAATGTCTAGAGATGTCTAGAATGTTCCAGACAATGCTAGAACCAAGTAAACTCCAAAATGTAGAGAGAAAAGTTGTTGTCATGAAAATGCAGCAGAAACTGCATTTTTACAAGGGTTAATCGATTAACCCATTTGCTAGTGCAAATGGGTTAATCGATTAACCAGGCCAAAACTTGCCCAATTTGCTTGAAAAACGGCGTTGTGGCCATGACTCTGATTTTCGACCTTTTCCTTTGATGAATAAACATATAAACCCTTTTTTTGGCTTGTGTTGATGATGTGATGTCTTTGTCAAGATGTGATTAACCGGGCTTGGAAATCCTGAATATTCCTGTAACAAAAACCATTGAGAAAAAGTGTGAATGCATATGCCAGCGATGCGAATGCACATGCTTATGCAAAAGGTAAAAAGGGAGGTCAAATTTCGGGTTACGATAGCTACCCCTATTTAATCTTCTTGGACTTGAATGCTCGAATTGCGCCAGCTTTTCAAATACTCGAGGTGGAAGAGGATTAAATAAAAGAGTAGCTTAAAAATTTGGCCGACGACAACAAAAGACAGTAAGGTGAAAGTGCAAAGATCTATTCAAAATAAAGGTTTGGCTAAAATCTGTTGGGGAGATGAATCAGTCAAATGGGAGTATGCTCGATGCATATGCTATGTATGATTGATCTTACATGATGCTTGATATCATGTTATGCAATGGTTTACGGTAATGTGCTGCGGTTAGGCAATGATTGTAGCAAAATGAACTCGACATCCTCAGTTAGGGAAACGGGAGCCTCAGATGACGACAACACCGCTGGGGAAAGAGCCAAGAGATCTCAGACTTCCAGGTTATTACCAATACTGCTGGAGATGAAGGAACCGTCCAACCATAGCTTATTCCGTCTGGGGAATGAAGGAACCACGAGTGATCTTCAAATAACCGACTATTCTTGGGGAAGAACAAAGTCAAGATAACTCTTATTGCATGAGACAAAAGGAAACCGAAACACCACCGCTGTTGAGAAATGATAGCTTCAATCTTTTGAGGATGCTGCGAGGAATCCCGCTTTTGTTGGAAAAAGAGCAAACATGTCTCTGCTTGGGGAAATTGCAGTTCTGCTGGGAAAATGAAAGGTAATCAACCCTTCCAAAGAACCCTAACAGTACCTGCTGGGGATCAATAATGCTTTCCTGGTTGATTTACCCTTTTATTATTCTCAACGCTTTATAGCATTATGTGATCACAAATAATCGTTTATTTTGCAAACAAAATACTGAAAAGAGAAAAATAAAGATAAAATGCTGAATTTTCTTGAATATGAAAATATTTGTACATAAGGTATGTACAAGGATGCAAAATTCTTTGATGAGGAAATTAAGAATAAATTGAAAAAAAAAGTAAATGAAAATGGGAAATTTGATTTTGCATTGATTACAACATTGGCCACCATCCACTGTAAGTCTTGGTTGTGTGTCTTGTTGATGATGATTTGCTTTATCATTTACCATCTGAGGTCCAACTATGACGAAGATAGGATCAAGTGTTCACATTCGAATGCCTTTATCCCTAATTTTTTCCTGGATATTATTATTTTTTTTCGTCCACCGGGATACCCATTTTCGCCTAGATTACCCTTGCGGATGCCAATCTAGTGGGCTATTATTATTATTATTATTATTATTATTATTATTATTATTATTATTATTATTATTATTATTATTATTATTATTATTATTATTATTATTATTATTATTATTATTATTATTATCATTATCATTATTATTATTATTATTATTATTATTATTATTATTATTATTATTATTATTATTATTATTATTATTATTATTATTATTTTGTTTTGTCCCTAACTTTTGCATGGGCATTTCTTTTTTGGTCCATCAGGACGCCCATTTTTGCCTAGATTTCCCTTTCAGATTGCGTCTTTTGGTCCATCGGGACGCCCATTTTTTTTCCAGGCATATTATTTTTTGATTGCGTCGGAGTTCATAGGTAGTGGCAACTCTTCCCCATCCATGGTGGTGAGAATCAGGGCTCCGCCTGAGAAGGCCTTCTTGAAAATAAAGCGTCCTTCGTAATTGGGAGTCCACTTTCCGCGTGGATCCGAGTATACAAGAGAATACCTCTTGAGCACGAGTTTTCCTGCGTGGAACACTCAAGGGAGAACTTTCTTGTCAAAAGCTCGTTTGAGATGTATCAAATGCAATTGACTATGGCAAACGACTGTCAGACGCTTTTCTTCGATGAGATTCAGCTTGTTGTATTTGAACTGGACCCATTCAACTTTATCAAGCTCTACTTCCATGATGACTCTGAGCGAAGGAATTTCAACTTTAAAGGGTAGAACAACCTCCATTCCATACACAAGCGAATATAGTGTTGCCCCAGTGGAAGTACGAACTGAAGTTCTGTAGCCATGCAATGTGTCGCTACTGCGAAAATCGGCGCCGGCTGAACAGAAGAGTCGCCACCGTGCGTTATTTATCCCACGGGAGGGAAAGGAAACGCTCAGAGTAAACCTCGCACAACATGGGAAAGGTATGGTCGTCGCAACCAAAACCTGGATTCGGGAGTCGGTTACGCAAGGGGAAGGTATTAGCACCCCTCACGTCCGTCGTACTCGACGGGATCCACGCTTGTTTTCGGATATGGATTGTTATTCTATCTACTCTAAAGGTCAGGGGTTAAAAAGAAAAGAGAATGAAAATAAGAATGACTCGGCAAAGTATCGCACTTTATGCCTACGTATTCTCGCCTGGAACGAGAAATCAGAGTCAACGTAGTTCGCCTACCTACGGGAAAGGAGGGGAAGGTTGCTCGCTAGGATATGGCATCCTATGCCTACGTACTTCCACACAGCATGGAAGATCAGAGCAAACGTAGTTCGGGCCACGTACGACGCAAACTTGTCTTGGTTGATTTTAGTCCTTCTGAAAAGGTTTTCTTGATTAACAGTCCCGGCGGACAAAAATGATGCTTTGATGAGTTCACATTCTTTTACGGAAGAAGTGTCTTTTATTGTGTTTGAAATCTTTATGTGTTTTTCTGTTTGCTTTGAGAAAGAAGAGACAGAACTCTAACCTACGGTTGCGAAGGGAATCAAACTAACCTAATGTTATCATGCATTGGTTAAGACCTAGTGTCTATCATGCTCCTCTCCTGCACAGAGAGAAACAGAGATCCTAAGGGATAGGCAGAAACAGGAACAATATCAGGTATATACAGTAAAGCAGTAAAATGCATGGATGCAACAATACAAGCGAGGCAAGGGAGTCCCACTCAACCTCGAACCTAGAAAACAATAGGCAAAAGTGAACAGACTTCACTTTCAACCCAACAGGGTAAACAACAAACAATACAGTCCAGAAAACCAATCAATACATCAGAAATGAAATACAACAGCAAAATAAACAGCATCAGCAGCTCTGGATCAATATCTGGCTTCAAGTAATCTCCAATCAGTTACAGGCTTCAACAAGCACCAATCTCCATCTTCATGGCCTTCAGGCAAGGGCTTTGATCATCAGTCTTCCATCTGCCATGGCTTTTCTTCAAGTTCAAACCTCCAGGATGAGGAATCAGTCACAAGAGTGAATTGGGTGTTAAGCAATCAGTTGACTACCAAGGGTGGTGAACAGACTGCTTCTAACACAAAAGACATTTTCTCTCAAGAGTTCTATCTCTTAGACACTATCACCAAGCCTTCCAAAGGAAGGGGGTGAGTGTCTTAGAGAGACTCTGAATCACAGAGAAGAATGGATGCAGACAAGGCAATCCATGTTTGAGAAACAAACTTTCTAACCTAGAGCTCTGCCTAGCTCCTAAACCTTAGTCTCCTCAGCATCTGCTAGCAAGAATCTTCTCTTCAACTCTGGAAGTTGAACTTCAATCTCTGGATCTCCAATGGCTTTCATCTCCTCAAGTCCTCAGCTCTCCCAAGTCCCCAGACAATCCCAATACCCACACAAACCAGCAATAATCCCCATAGGGCATACCACACCAGTCAATCAGATATATACAGTACAGTAATAGCAGTAGGGGAATCCTGACTTTTTCTAAGGGGATCTAATAACTACCCATAGCCCCTATAGTCCCATAGCTAAACTATTCAAACCCTAAGTCCTAAGGGAAATGAATTGATTCTCCTAAGTCATCACCTAAAACCCTAGTTTGTTCATGTTGTTCACACCTACATTAAGCACCTCAAATTAATTCCTAAAAATGGGAACTAAATTGAATCTACAAGTTCATCATCTAATCTAAACAATATAAAAAGAATGAACAAAAAATATGAAAGCATGTAATAGAACGAAAATTAGTAAAATCATGCATGAAATGAATCTATTTAAAATGCCATTTATTTAGAAAATATGGAAAAAATATGGAATAAAAATAAAAATGCAATTTTATTTTCCTATAATTTTCTAGACATCCTAAAGAAAATGATGTAAAAAGAATGAATTAAAATGAATTTTTTATGAATTTATTATGAATTTTCAAAGTTGGTAAAAATTAAAGTGGAATTAAAAAATTGAATTGAATTAAAATGAGGGAGGGGGGTTTGAATAGTAGGCGCGCGCAGTTATATCCTGGATGGGCCAGCAAACAAGGGGGTGCGGGTAGCATTAACACTCAGGCCCAGAAAACCTCAGAAATTATAACAACAAAGAAGAGGAACCAGGGGGTGAGAAAAGAAAGAGTTTCACGTTCAAATTGGAATGGGCCTATAACTGGGGGGTGGGGATAACACATTACAACTCAGGCCCGCCCGTTTCAATTAATGAAACGGTGCGTTTAGGGCCAACTCACTTCCCTCCAAAACTGAATCAAATAATGGCCACAGGATCACTCTCCAAGTCAAAGGTCATACACGAATTGAACGCTCCAGATTTTATCTTCCTCCTTGGTTCATGAACTAGGGTTTCCTCTCCCATGGCAGCCATGCACGAGCAAGGTTCAAGCTCTTAGTTCTCCCTCTCCAGGCCATGAAATGCCACGATATAAACATGAAACCTGCTCTAAATTCTTCCCTCTATACACCTATGGTCTCAATTCAGCCTGAAATTCAATAGATCACTCAACCCGATGGCATCAAGTTCTGGTCACCATGAAATTACTCTGAGATGCATCACAACAATTCTCAATCAAACTTATCCTAATCTAACCTATAACTAATGGTGATTATCCTGCGCTAACAACCTAACATTCTAATGCACTAACCTAAGAGTTCTTGATCCAAACAGTTTATTGCACCTGCTAACACTTGTCACCAAACTACTCCAAATTCATCCTAATTGTTCTCCTAACCTCCTACATTATGTCTAAACTAACAACAACATGCTAAACTAACTAGATCAAGCTGTTTGAATGAAAACGCACCTGATGTGAAATTTTGTGGATGATGCTGAATCTTGTGGATCTGAGGCTTGTGAGGCTTGGGTCTTGATCAATTCTTGATGTACTTGATTCTGTTTGCAATATTTGGATGAGACTTGGCTTGAATTATGCTGTCTAATGGAAATTGCAGTTTTGATGTTCTTGAAGAAAGTGCTCGAAAATGGATTCTAACCACCCAATCTTTGCTTCAATTATGATCCAGGATGATGATTGAATAAGATTGAATTGATGTGGATGAAAATTGATGAAGGTTTTGTGAGATTGAAGTGAAATTGCAAGGAGAAAGAATGAGAAAGTTTGTGAAATTCTTAGTGAAAAATGAAGCCAACCCTTGATCAATCCTCATTTCATGAATATATAAGGCTCACATGAACATTCTAGATCCATCTTGCACATTCCCTTGCCTTCCAACTTTGATCCATTTTTGAAATGTTTCTTAAAAGGCAAGTAACCATGAATATCTTTCTTTTTTTCTTCTAAACTCAAAAAAGTGTTTGAACCATTGTTCTTAGAATTGCTTTTCCATTCAAAATCATATATTGGAAGTCTCCATTTGGACTCATAAATCTCCCAAACCATTTTTCCCTTTGAATTTCTTTAAATTATAAGCCATTTTAGTTCAACTTTTGACCAATTATGCAACTTCATGTTATGAGCTTTTCCAACAATTTGTGACCTTCTTTCTAGACTTAAAATCCCATTTGGAGCAAGTTTGATGTTGTAAGTTTTTCCATTTGAGGCCTCCTTGTATGAGTTTTGGACATAGGTAAAAATGACCTGTAATTCACAAATGCCCAAAATACCCTTTGCTTGCCAAGACCATAAGTTGAGTTCCACACATCATATGAAGGCATACTATACCATTCTAGAAAGCTAAGACAATGAGGAACAATTCTTATGTTGACCAAGAATTCATTTGAAATCTCCTTGAGGGGTAAAAATTACTTGGGAGTCAAGTCACTTTCACAGACAAAAATTCAGATGCCTCAGATGACCTGTAACTTGCAAGGACCATAACTTGAGTTATATAAATCTCCTTGATGTCTTCCACCACTCAAATTAAAGGTATTGAGATCCTCTACAAGTTCCATGTTGGCCAAGAAGCCATTTGAAGCTAGCATTTTGACTTATCTTGCTTGGAAATTTGACCTAAACTAGGGGATTTTACAGAGAAACCCTAATTTAGAAACTCCTCTTCTCCTTGATTTCTCTTGAATTCTCCTTGGCATATCTCCATATCCTTCTTTATATGTCAAATGATGAACCCCACACCTCTCCAATAGACTTGAATGCCCTTTAAATCAGTCAACTGACCTAGGGTTGACCTAGGGTTGACCCAGATGAAACCCTAGTTGACTGTCTTCAGTTATAGCTCTTGTGCTCTCATCAATGACTTGTCTCCTTCTCCAAATGACTTTTTAAGTCTCTCATAAGGTATAGATACTCTCCATGCCTTCAACTCACAGCTCACAACCCTCTTGCTGACCCTCAGATCCCCTCAGCTAGGAGATGGACTCAAGGCTTGATCTGCTGAGCTCTTTGCTTCCAAATTCTTTCTTGATGACTTGAATGAGATGGAATTAAGATAATAACCTCTTGATAGGCCTCTAGAGATGAGAATAATGGTTGGTCCCCTGTTGAATGACTTGCTATGCTCATGCTATGCAGATGATTAGTCTATGTACATGACTCTATATGCAAATGCTAATGATATTGAAACATAAATCAAGTGAATAAGGTTGGGCAAATTTTAGGGTGCAACAAACCCTATTATGAATTGTAACACAACAGAAGTGCAGTTGCACAGTTGAATAATATTTCTTAGTTTGAGAAACAGAGAGAAACTCTACAGAAATAACTTTGTCTTTTTCCCTTTCACGTTAAACCCCTAATTTCTTTCTTCTCTGAATTTTATCTTTTCTTTATTCTTCCATTAACAATTGTGCAACAAGAATAATATTGTAACCAAGTTTGGTTGATTCGCTCGAGTGAAGAGTGAAGAACAAGAGGAATTTGATCGGTGTTATTGAGACAGGGGGTTTAACGTTGTTTTTGTTTTTGTTGTTGTTTTTATTATTGTTGTTGTTATTGTTGTTATTGAAGGTTTAATGTTACTTTTTTGTTTTGTTAATATCGAATGTTCATTGTTATTGTTATTATGTTAATTTGTGTAGGATTTTGATTTCATTTTCAAAAAGTACGTAACTATGGATCATCGTTGAATGAAAGCCAATAGATTAAGTGATGAGTATGATAAAGGAATGTGTCAATTTCTTGGATTTGTCAAAAGAAACTTTCTTGATAATAGAGAAATTTTTTATTGTCCTTGTAAAACATGTGGGAATATGAAAAAAAAACGTGGAAAGGAAGAAATGTTTTATCAACTAGGTTGCGATGAAATTTGTCAAAAATATATGACATGGGTGTGGCATGGTGAAGTGAAAAATAAATAAGCTATGTCACATAATGTTGAAGTTTATGAAGATACGAGTGATCAACTAAAATATATGATATGTGATATTAGAGAATATTCTTTTACGAGAGACCTATGTTTATGATAATGTACATTATTACAAGGAAGTGTTGTTATTCTTGGGGTGCAAAAATTTTACACGATTGTCATTTGTGTTAAGACTGTTTAACCTGAAGGAAAAAATGGGTGGATGGTGTCGTACCTCAAAAAAAGTATGATCCTTCACGAACGGTCGCGGAAAACAGAGTCGTCACCGAATATTATTTATCCCGAAGAGGGAAAGAAAAATATCGATAAAACCTTTAGGTAAACAACATGGTCATCGCAACCAAGTTCTAGGTTCGGGAGTCGTTTATGCGAGGGGAAGGTATTAACACCCTTCACATCTGTTGTACTCAACGGGAACCTCTTGATTCGATTCGTGAGAAATGTTAGATTATTTTATTTGTTTTCTTCTAAGGGAATAAAGCGAAAGTGTAAGTTAAAAGGAGTTTTAAATTACTAAAGGGAAATGGGTGGTTTTAGATTAGGGTGCTCGCCAAGGATTAGAGCCTTTATGCCTACGTACCTTCACTTGAAAGAAGTGAAAAATTAGAGTGTTTGTAGTTCGTGGAACTACAGTGGAAAAAGAGAAGGTTGTTCACTAGGATCTCCCAATCCTATACCTACATATTCTCATTGACAAATGAGAAACTAGAGCGTTCGTAGTTTGGACTACGAATGTTGGTTTGATTTTATCGAAAATACTTAGTCGCATTCGGCAAAAAATATTGCTTTACCCAAACGGTTGAGGAGATGACGCTTGCATCACTTTGAATGGACTTTCATATATCAACACCATATCTCACGTTTATAAAAGATTTGATGAATTGCACGGTGTAGCACCACAAAATTTGCCTCATCGTTTCTTGGTTAATTGGCTTGTGCTTCTCTGCATTTTTCATTTCCTCATATCATAGTATTGGTTCTCGATACATAGGATCAAGGTATTTTTGTGGCTCAGGGTTCCCTTTGCAAGAGTTCAAACAACGAGTATCAGAGGTCCCGAAATTTATTTTGCCCAGTGATCGAGCAGTCGATTTTATTCAGTAGGTTATTTTCATCTCAGGATATGGTGTACAGGCTATCTCAGAAGTTCTCACAGTTATAATATCCAAGGGCAAGTTTCAGAGGCTTAACGGAGCTTAGAACAGGTGGCAGCGGGTGATTATACAGGATTCCCTCCATTTTGCGCCATTTTTTTGGCAATTTTGAATGTGGTAACCGGTTACCACATATGGGTAATCGGTTACCCTGGGAGAAATTTGCCAAAAAATTTGAATTTTCAGCATTGCAAGTTTTCCAATCATTTTCAACCATTGATTTCTCATTGGAAGGATCTAGAATTGTTTCAATTTTCACCATTTCCCTCCAAATTTCAAACACTCCATTCCTAATTCCACACCTAATTTCCATTCCAAATGCTAATCCATATTCCAAACCATATTTTGATTCCAAACCTAGAGCTTACTTAAGTGAATTTTCTCCAAACATCACACAATAACCTTCATTTTCAGATTTCACATTCATTCTTGAGAATTTTCTTTCAACTTTCTCTCAAACTTTTTCACTCTTCAAAACCTCCATTAAAGCTCTTTCCACTTGAGTTCATTGAATATTCATTGGAATCCTTTAATTCTAGAGCTAAACCTTCTTCATTCACCTCCATTATCTTCAATTCATCACTCAATTTTCGTTTGAATTGAGATCTGAGTTTGGAAGCTAGATTGGAAGTGCTTTTTTGAGTCGATTTAGCTTGATCTTGCTTGCTCTTTTCTACCATAAGGAGGCTCTTGGGTCTTGAAGATTCTATGGGTTTCTAGCTTGAATATGTCAATTTCAAGTGAATCAACACTCACCAAAGAAAAACTGAGCTTTGAAGGTTGGTAATTCTATAACCAATTCCATTTTGAACTTATTTGCATAATCACAATGTAAATCTATGGCTTTTGATACATTTTGATCCATTTGGATCTTTGTGATTTATGATTTAAATGTTGGATTGTGTTTACATGATGCTTGATTACTGATTCTTGATGATAAATTTGTGCTTAATTGATAACATGTTCATGTGATTGTTTGGATAAGTTGTTTGGTGCTGAAAACTGGTTTTAAAAGGGGTTATTCTGTTTTTGGTTCAGTGGTAATCCGTTACCACATATGGTAACCGATTACCCTTCATAAATTTCACGTTCCAGACTGTTTTTACAACAAGTAACCGGTTACCTGATTATAGTAACTGATTACCACTTAACAGAATGCCTTTTTTTTTTGCATTTTTCTTGCTTGCTTGGGCTCCTTTTCACATATATACTTCATGGATTGATATGATGCATTTATGTGGATTTCTTTTAACATGTTTCATCATTCTTGAAAGTTTGATTTTGATTCTTCGACACGTAACATCCAGTTTCCGTTTGAATGCATAACATGCTCATGTTGCTTGGTTGATGAATGATCACATGTTTTGCTTGCTTATATCATGTTAGTTGGTTATCATGAATGTTTACTTTGCTGGATTTTTGATGCATGTTTGCATTTATTTCTGATTTCGTTTTGTTGCGCGCTTGTTTGATTATTTAATTGTTCAATTCGATTTGAAAGGCATGTTGATCTTGTTGATTTCTTGTAAATGCAATGTTGTTGATCAACTATGTTTGATTGTTGAAGCATGTCCATACTTGTACAGTTGCATTCATGCTCACTTGCTGCCCAACTTTCCATAGTTGTGGTTGTTTTGAATTATACACGATGTCCTTGCCTTACTTGCTTGCTGCCTGCCTTTTTACACCTATTTTTGTGCTGAAACATATGTTGTTATAGACTGTCTTGCTTGTATGCTGGATTTTATTATTGTTTTATGCAGGAGGCGCTGTTGTAGCTGTTGTTTTTGCCTTGTTTTCTTGTTTTTGCCTTGCATTTGCATATTCCCTTAGGATTCTTATTCCAATTTAATTTTCGATTAAATTTGGAGTAAGATGGACATTAGGATCGCAATCCAAGCATGATAACAAGTAGGCTAGTCCCTTTTAACCTCAACCTTAGGTCCATCTCTTGCATGCTAAGATTAGGATGGAATCTCCTTTCGCATCCCGACCTTAGGACCACTTTGTATGACAATGTTAGGGCCAAGTTTCCCTTAAACCTTCTGTGCGTCTTTCTTCTCATCTCAAAACACCTTCTAACTCATCTAATAAATACGATGAACGTTGTACGCTACGAGCCTTAAGCACATGAGAAATGATGAGTGGGGGGTTTCTCCTCACTTGTCTAGAGTGTTTAGCGTTTGCCCTTAGGGCAATATGCAACGCATTCGCTCCTATGTCATAGTCTTTAGTGCAACATGAATCACAAAGCAAACTTAATTTACTTCAATAAAACTCACAAACCAAATTCAAACCTTTTATCCTTCGGGATTGTATTTCAAAATCATTTTCATAAAAGAGAACGTTACTTTTCCGTTCTACCGCAAACAGGCATCGTCCCTAACTGCTGGAATGGGAACTTAATATCACTCATAAACAACACCTAACCAGCTTGTGGTTTCATTACCTGAACTACGTTTACTCTGATTTCTCATACCATATGAGAATACGTAGGCACAAGATGGTGATGTCTTGGCAAGCAACCTTATCCCAATCACCCGTAGTTTTCTAAACTACGTTGACTCTGACTTTCCCATTTCACGAGGGAATACGTAGGCATATGGCGGTAATATCCTATCGAGTCTCTTTCATTTCTGTTGCTCTCGTTTCCGCTTAGCAGTAGCTCATAGATAAACACACCCTTTAATTAGACAACAAGCATGGATCCCGTTAAGTACAACGGACGTGAGGGGTGCTAATACTTCCCCTTGTGTAACCGACTCCCGAACCCAAGATTTGGTTGTGGTGACCTTGTCTTCTCCCATTCTTCAGGTTTACTTCGATTGTTTTTTTTCCCTCTCTTTGGGATAAATAAAGTTTTGTGGTGACTCTTTTGTTTTTCCGCCTGGTGTTTTTCGCAGTTGCGACACACGGCGGAGAGAAATTGAATTAATGTGTTGATGTTTTATTTGGATGACGATTACTTGAAGCTTAAGAAAGACTTCTCGGACTCAAGTAATCGAGAGAATGAATCAAAGGCTCAACTCTCTCTCTTTTTCAACCTTAATTATAAAAAGGTTTGCTAGAGTAAGAGAGAATAGAGATAACCAGATTCTACAGCTCCTTTGCTAGAGTTTCTATACAGTGTCTCAACTTCATGACGCCAAAGATAGTAACAACAGTCCACCATTTGAAAGCTTTTAGGTTTCAATTGTTTTATCGTGTTTTTATGTTTTTTTTTAATGCGATGAACAAGATATGAACAATATGAAAATATGAATTAGATGACAAAGTGATAATACAATAAGAACAATAATAATAATATGAATACTGATATATTGACAAAAAATTAACGCAAGAGTATATTGAACAGGAATTAAAGTTAGTGGTTAATCGTTAGTCATCAATGATCGGATGAATCAGGTCCACTTTAGCACTAAGCCATCGTAGCACGGTCTATGAGAAAGATCATGTTATAGGAGGTCATTCAATCACAATTTTTGTGCTAAAACACAATAGAGAAATAATATGTAGATCATTATCCAAAATCGTGCCACACTAAAAGAAAAAGAGAACGGTCTCGTCTTAATCACAAACTTACGTCAATTAATTGAATGTAACCTATCATGATCCCAAGGTATAGAAAATGATCTAAAGGATCAATCCCTACAAATTTAAAATAATGAAGGTTAACAACATCGATAAACAACATCCCTACAAATAAGACTTCATCAACCAAAAAAACAAAAAGGAAATCGAAATGAAAAAAAAGAAATGGAAATGAAAATGAAAAGAAACAAAATAAAACAAAACAAGTGAATTCAAAAGAAGTCAAGATTAAAAAATAAAATTCAAAAATAAAATACAAAATAAACTAGAAAAAATTGAAATAAAAAAAGAATGGAAATGGGGTACATTTATGTTGTGATGCTATGATTTGAATCATGGGCTTTAAGAAAGATCAATAAATTAGAACCCAAATCCATTTTAACAAATAATGTTAAAGAAAAATTAAATGTAGCATTTCAATAATATCAGTAAAAGAAAACAATACCCCACACGTGACAAAGTAGAATCACGTTCTCCCTTCTTCAACACCAATCTTGATTTGTCCCAAAAGGCAATGACGCTAATTCACGCTTTCAACGCTATCACTGACCCAACCTAGACTGGAGATGAGCTTTTGGACGAAAAGGTGAATCACGGCGGAGATTTGTTCGTTGAAGCTTATTTATGCGGCCGATAGAATCTTAACGGAGAGGGTCATTATAGAGGTTTCAAGGTGGTGTGAAGGATATAACGGTGGGGTTCCGATTAAGTGTTTATGGTGGTTTGTGGATAAAAGAGAAGGGAGGCGATGAAGGATCTTATCTCTTTCTCTTTTCATTTTTCTTTTTCTGTGAGTGTTTATTTTTGTTTAGAAAAGTTGAGAGATCGC
>CAWUDS030004845.1:0-47430 GCA_963859935.3 Lathyrus sativus | reverse complement strand
AATCCATTCAGGATACTCGAAAGTGGCTAGGAAACCAACATCAAATTGTTTCTTTACCTCTTCTCTGATTTTAAGTGCCATGTCGGCTCTGGTCCTTCTGAGTTTCTGCTTGATAGGAGGACATTCAGGCTTGAATGGCAAGTGATGTTCAACAATGTTAGTATCCAACCCAGACATATCTTGATAAAACCAGGCAAGAATATCAATATACTCTTTCAATAACTTGACTAACTCAAAGTGTACATGCTTAGTGAGGGGTGCCCCAATCTTGACCTCTCTTCTGACATCATAAGTACCAAGATTGATAACTTCCACTGGCTCTTTATGTGGCTGAATCTCTTTCTGCTCGTGCTCAAGGAGCCTTGCTAGTTCAGTCGGTAATTCACAATCTTCCTCACCATCTTCTTCACCTTGGTTAATTGGAATCCAGAATTACAATGGATGTTTGACATGTTGCTATCAATGCATTTATTTGTTCTGCACGTTTATGAATTATGTTTAGAATGAGCTATTCGAAAAGGTAAAAAATAAAAGAAACTTTTGCCATTTGTTATTTGTGAAAAAGATAAAATAAGAAAGAAAGGAGAGCATGTTTTGAATGTAAAAAGACTTTTATTCATTGATCACATAATGTTTCAAAAGCGGGAAGCCCTTTACAAGGCTATCCACTCATCTCGGGCGAGAACGAGGGAATAGGAAAGAAAAATGCATTATATGTTTGTAGGAAAAACTATGGGAATGACAGTAGATGTCCAATTGTTGAGCTTGAAGTCAGGTGGACACTTGCGTACAAAGCTTTCACTTCGACTGCTAGGACCAACATCATCAATAGCTGACACGATATTATCCTCCTAGAATCCAACGCTATTAAACTTGATCAAGTTGCACTTCTGCTGACTGTGTGAGCTAGCTTATTGATCAGGATGGTAACCCAATCCAAAGCGATCATACTTTTCAACCACATTCAGGATTTTCCACCCAGCCAGGCAAGACACCTTTCTTGATGGTCTCTTTAGCACTCTTGACAGATGACATGGTTATTTTTGGTAATCTACTTGGAATAACAGAAGTGGAGCTGGCATCTTTGAATTCAAGACATTGCAATAACACCTCAGCTATGACTTCATCACTCTCGACATATTGGAAGGATGATAACTCACTTATTAGGAAATCTTCTTCACCACAAATGATGACCATTTGATCGTCAAACATGAATTTCAATTTTTCATGTAATATGGAAGTAACTGCCCCTACGACATGAATCCAGGGTCAACCTAATAAACAATTATATGCAGGATTGATATCCATCACTTGGAAAGTAATGGTAAACAAATACGGCCCGATCATAATGGGTAGATCCACTTCGCCAATAACTTGTCTTCGAGAACCGTCAAAAGCTCTGACAATTAAAGAGCTTGGTCTCATCTTTCTTTCTTCTACCAGTAGTTGACTCAATGTTCCCTTAGGCATCACATTGAGAGAAGAATCAGTATCCACAAAAACACGAGATAGCAAAGAATCCATACAAGTTACTGATATGTGCAAGGCTCTATTATGGGCATGTACCTTCAAGAGGCAATTATCATTTGTTGAAACCCAATTACCGACTTGCAGTTATGTTTGCAACCACATCATTAAACTGTTCTACGAGAATATCGTACATTATATGAGCAGTGTTCAAAACCTTCAACAAAGCCAATCTGTGCGCAGACGAGCTCATGAGTAAAGAAAAGATTGAAATCCTCGAAGGAGTTTGTCCCAACTGATCCACAATCTTAAAATCGCTCTTCTTAATCAGCTTGAGAAACTCTTGATCATCCATTACCGCTTTACTTTTTGTAACATCCATAGATGAAACGACTGATACTGACACAACAGTAGATCCCCCTTGTTGCACAACAAAGGTTGTTGAAGCAGACTTCTCCTTGGAAGGAACAATAGTTGGAACTTGCACTAGATTAGATGTGACCTTCGGAGCAAACACTCGCCCTCTTACGAGGTATTCCTCTAGTAGAAGTTACGTTCACAATTTCAGATTCTAAAAACTGAATTTCTCGACCTCCGGAAAACACGGTGGAACCATACTCCCAAGGAACCTCTTTGAATTATGATACGGGAACAATTTTGGCGCACAAACAATGATATGATGTATTTTCTTTTTAGGAAGCTTCCACGTGAACCTTCCTATATATGATTGTGAATGACTCAATGGTAGCTACCTCTTCCACCAACTTGGCTCTGGAAAATTAAACTACACCTCAGTTCGTTAAGATTTGAACACAACCTTTCAACCTTCGACACTGATTAGGATTATCATCACAAATCTGGCATTTTCCATGAAGACCTTTTAGTAACCCTTGCTCTTTCAACTTCTTGATCACCACAATCATCAGAGTTTTCACTTTGTCGACATCTCTGATCAAATCATCCTCTTGATCATCCTCAATTATATTAACCCAAGGTCCACCATGATTAGGCAAAGGATTAGTTTGTATATTAGGACGCTCTTCAGAAAATGTCAGAATTTTTTGGTCAATAAGCTCTTGAACCTTGGCCTTGAGAACAATGTAGTCTTCTGTAGCATGTCATATGTACCCAGAATGATAAGCACATGATGCATTCGAGTTATGCTTCAGACCATAAGGAGGAATTGCAGGTGCGATCTCTTTGGAAACAATTGCCATTTCACGAATCAGATAAGGAAACTATACGAAACGAGAAATCTATCAAAATTCAGATGCTTGCGGTTGTTCTGATTGTTGTTGATATGTTTTTTCTGATATTAGTGATTTTTGTTGTTTTATTGAGATTGTTGACGTTGTGGTTGTTGTTGATTATGAGCATTCTGAACTTGTGATTGCAGATGATACTGATATGGCGGTTGTTGATACTGGGCAGCAACGACATAAGGATAAGGATTATATGGCACGAGAGCCATTGGGACCTGATACTGAAGAGAGGCCTTTGCCATCACAACATTCGCTTCACCTTCTTTCTTCTTCGAATAACTGCTCAGAGGTTTCTTGGTTGGTCGTTGACCAATGGTACCAGCAATCCTACCAATTTTCATCCCATTCTAAATTCTTTCACCAATAGTCACAATATCAGCAAAGTTTGATGAAGAATTGCCCACCATTTTCTCATAGTACAACCCTTGCAAAGTACCCATAAAGATATCAACCAACTCATTGTCAAAAAGAGTAGGTCACACACGAGAGACCATTTAACGCCACCTTTGTGCATATTCCTTGAAAGTTTCAGTTGGACGCCGAGCCTGATTCTGCAATTGCAATCTGGTAGGAGCCAAATCGAGATTATACTTGTATTGCTTCAAGAATTCTTATGACAAGTCTCTCCATGAGAAAATCTTGCTACGATCTATTCCCATATACCAATCCAAAGAAGCTCCAGACAAGCTATCTTAGATGCAGTGAACTAGCAATTCATCGTTATCAATGTAGGATGCCATCTTCCTACAATACATGGTCACATGACTGCGAGGACAACTCAAACCTTTGTACTTTGGTAGCTTTGGAATCTTGAACTTTTGTGGTAGCACAACATTAGAAACGAAACACAAGTCTTTAGCTTCCATGCCAAAATCATAATAACCTTCAATCGCTCTAATTCTTTCATCCAATAGTTTATAGTTAGCAGGTCTGTTATGATCAGCAGATCTAACAAAAGTCTGTGGATTTGGAAGTTATGATGCAGTTGGAGCAGGTATCTGAGGAGAAGAAAACTGAGATGGATACACCAACCTAGAATTTACCATCTAACCAGCATCCTGACTCATCTAAAAACCATACAGATAACCAACATGAAGTACCGCAACAACAGAGGATGTCCTAGGATAAGGCACTCCAGGATAAATGCTATGAATACAAATTTGAGCAAATTGAGACAAAATCGAAACATGAATAGGAGGACCCCTATACACATGCTCATCTTCCTTAGGAATTTCAACATCAGTCGGCACAGGAGTCTGGCGAATCCGCGTTTGAGGAATCTCGTGATCATTATGACTCACCACAGGAGGTGGAAGCGGAGTAGGCATGTCCTAAGGGTAAGCAGCAGAATTACCATTGCGCATGGGTGCGAAAAACGGTTGATACAGAACAAAGGCATTACCACGAGTAATCTGAGGAGTGAAATTCGGAGGCATTCCCCATGGGAAAGCAGCAGGCATTCTATTCAGATCAGGCTGAGCACTTGGTAGGTTAATAGTGGGTTGAACAACAATCTCAACTGGCGCGTCAACATAAATAGGAGAAGAAGTAACAACAGGAGGAGAATTCACCACATGAGTGACAACAGTTGCGTTAGTAACAATTGCAACAACAGAAGTGGCAACAGGGGCGTCCTTCTAAGTACGAAGGAACTCCACGATAACATTCATGTTGGTCTAGAACTGATCCATCCAACCTTGGAACTGAGTCAAAGTCTCCTTGTAGGCAGCATTCTCTTATTCAATATCATCCATCATGATCTTGGAATTGCTTGAGCGAGGGAAATAGCAATGTCGAGTCATCGTCTTGCTACAAGGCGGAGACGGACAGTGTAAGCATTTTGGTTTTCTGGATGAAGGACATGCATATTAGTATGATTGAATGCAATGTATGCAAAATTAAAGTTTTAAATTCCAGGAATTCATGAGCTTTTATCTTTGTTAGTAATAATCATAAAGTATATAAGTAAAAGCACAAAGATAAACTGGCAAGAAAAGACTCTTCATTCAATCAACGAGGTAAAAAAGTACAAGTTCAAATACAACTCAAACATCTATCTTTTGGGCTACAACAACATCAACATGAATCCTACCAAAAATCACCCTACAAATAGACAAGAAATGAAAAACATCCCAAGGAGTCTTGTGCAGCAGCACATCAGCATATGCATCCCCAACAACCCTGGTAAATCCTCTAGTGCATGCTCAGCGAATTTGGCTAGACGACTGTGTCTCTCACTCCAATACTTTGCATCATTCATGAGGTTATGCAACAAATAATGATTAGGTCCCTGAAGAAGATACTATAAAAATGCCTCCTTCTGATCCAAGAGGACTTGCAGATGGCGACTCTGACGCTCCTAATAAGTACTCTCCAAATTGGACTGACTGATCTCCTCTCGGTTCGGATGCACTTGACCCTGCAACTTTTGAATATCACTAAAGGCTTTTTCGAGCTTGGCTTGTCGTTGAGAAAGGTATTTCACCAACTGGTCAACACGGTCTTGTTCACTCTGCAACTTTGTCTTGCACTCTGATAACTTTCCTTTAAGCTATGCAAGTTGCTTCTTGTAGCTCAACTCATCCTTATGGGCTTGATACTATGTGTCGACGAGTTGTCTCTTCTTGGAGGCAAGTCCGTCGTAAATACTCTTCAAAGCATCACCTACTTTCCTCCGCTTGTTCTATTCAAACTCCACCTCTTTGAGCATGAGCTCCCTCTTCTTGTGAAAATCCGTCTATAAGTTTTCCTTATCATATATGAATTTATCAAGGTTGAAACGAAGATTAGCGTTCTCCTTCTTCAACATCTCAATAGTCTGCTTGAATTTATCAACTTCAGATGGAGGAACAATGACAAGTTCAGGAAGCTTGGCATTCATGGAAGGCTTAGAGGGAAATGGTAACAAGATCACTTGGACTCGCTCTTTAACCCATTGTGTGTAGGCTTCTTTTGCTATGCAGTTCTTGTAAGTGCTCTTGATTGGCTGCATTTTGTGGCAAAATATTAGTGCATGTATGAATGTCATGTCTGATGTTGATACATTCATAACATGGACTGTGCAGGGTAAGTTAACTAAGCTAACTATAAGTTAAGCTGGATGTCATACTCAATGTTATGACATATGTCGTATGACATCAAGCGGAGGTTTGTTATTCTGGTAGCTAGAACTCAGGAAACAAATCAGAAGCTCAAGCTGGAATGCAGGAGAAATTTTAGAAGCCCTAGGGGAACTAATATGTACCTGATTAATGTGGCAAGCGTGAAAAATACTGAAGAAAGGTTTTATTATGGATAAAACCTAATTTATGCACCCAGGCCCAAGGACTTATCTGCTGCTATAAATAACAGGAGAAGCCATCCTAGAAGGCAGCTGTTGAAGATAGAGGAACAGAGAAATCACCATAGTGGTTTAGAAGTGAAGAGGTTGTCCTTCACGATTGTGTCTTAGAAACACTTGTAATCCAAGCAACTGTTGATTGCATTGGTTAGGTAGTTTCTAGACTGTGTACCACTCGAAGCTGTTAAGTAAGAGCATGTGTCACTTGATCAAAGCTTTAAAGCAAGATCAAGGTGTGTGTAGTTGAAGTGTCTCTTCATACTACTGTTTAATCTGTAAGTGTGTTTGGATATCACTGTTGTGTGATTGTAGGGAGTGAGTGAGTATACTCAGGTCTAGAGTGTCTCTAAGTTAAATTGTCATTGGGTAGATTTTAAGTGAGGAGTGCAAACTAGAGGTTTGACTCTGAATTAATTCTGCTAAATTTCTCCCTGGCTTGGTAGCCCCCAGATGTAAGTGTGTTGAACTGAACTGGGTCAACAACCAACTGTGTTATTTACTGCTTTATAATTACTACATAATAGTAGTTCTGTAGTGAATGTCACAGTGGATGTTATAACTTCTGTGATAACATCCATCGTGGGCTGGCCAGAATTTTCAATTGGCATCAGAGCAGGCACCTTGCCTGTTCATTACTGGGTGAGATCTAGGGAAATTAAATTCTGGTACTATGGATAAAGATATTGGATTCACCAATAGACCTCCAATTCTGGATGGTTCTAATTATGACTATTGGAAGCCTAGGATGATTGCTTTCCTAAGGTCCTTAGACAACAAGGTTTGGAGAGCTGCAAACTCTGGCTGGGAACATCCTGTGAAGGCTGACAAGGATGGAGTATCTGTGCAAATTCCTGAAGAGGAATGGACCAAAGAGCAAGAGGCATTGGCTCTTGGAAACTCTAAAGCATTGAATGCACTCTTCAATGGTATAGACAAAAACATCTTTAGACTGGTCCACCACTGTGAACTAGCAAAGGATGTTTGGGACACTCTCAGAACTACTCATGAAGGAACCTCCAAGGTCAAAATGTCAAGACTTCAAATGCTGACCACCAAATTTGAAAGGCTGAAAATGAAGGAAGAGGAGACCATTCATGAGTTTTACATGAATGTTCTTGAACTTGCAAACACCTCAAGAGCTCTGGGAGAAAAGATGACTGAAGAGAAACTTGTTAGAAAGATTCTGAGGTCACTACCTAAAAGGTTTGCCATGAAGGTAACAACAATTGAAGAAGCTCAAGACATATGCCACATGAAAGTGAATGAACTCATTGGATCCCTTCAAACCTTTGAGATTGGGATGTGTGATCAGGCTGTGGAGAAAAAGAGCAAAAGTATAGCTCTTGTCTCAAACTTTGCAGAGGCTTCAGATCATCAAAAAGAGGAAGATCTATCAGAGGCAATAGCCATGCTTGGAAAACAGTTCAACAAACTGGCCAAAAGGATAGATGCTAAGTCTAAACCTTATTTCAAAAGCTTGCCTGGTGACAAAGAAAAAACTGAAGATAAAACCAACCAAAGCAGAGGAGTACAATGCCATGAGTGTGAGGGATATGGACATGTTAGAAAGGAATGTCCCACATACCTCAAAAAGAAGGGAAAAGGTCTAACAGTCACTTGGTCTGATGAAGATTCTGAAAGTGGATCAGAAGGAGAATCATCCAAACATGTTACTGTTCTAAACAGTGTGTGTGTATCTGATCGTGACTCAAGTGAAGAGGAGTTAACTTATGATGAACTAGCTGAATCATATAAGAAGTTGTCCATCATAAGCACAGAGTTGTACCAGCAAGGAGAGCATCAGAAGAAGCTCATCAAAGAGCTAGAAGCTGAAAAGAGAGAGCATCTAGATGCTATAAACACACTCCAAAGAGAGGTAAAGGAGTTGAAAAGAGAAAAGGAGCAAATGACAAAATCCATAAGGATGCTCAACTCTGAAACTAACACCCTAGAGGAGATTCTTCAGAGTAGTCAGACTGCAGGAAATAGGTCTGGTCTAGGATTTGTTGAGAAACAAAATCCCGTCTTGAAACTCAAGAGGTTGTAGCCTGAGGTTCAAAAGTTACAAAGGATGTCACAGTCAAAGTTACAACATCCTTCACACAGAAATTGGAATCAAGTCAAGAGACAATTCCAAAGGCATAGATGCTACCACTATGGAAAACTTGGGCATATTCGAGCTGTGTGCTTCTGGTTGCATGGATTTCCTGGCCAAAGCAAGACCAAACTAGGTAAGTATGGAAAAATACAACATCATGATACACATGGAAAAAGACAGCTTCATGCCAAGCCTGGCAAAAGACAGCATCAGGATAAGAAAGAAGTGCATAACAAGCAAAATCAATGGATTACCAAGACTGTTGCACTAGCAGTACACACTTCTCCAAGGTTGCCTACCAATGAAGATTGGTACTTTGACAGTGGTTGCTCCAGGCATATGACTGGAATTGAGGATATGTTGATCAAACTCAAACCTCATTCATCTAGTCATGTAACCTTTGGGGATGGAGCTAGAGGAGAAATCACAGGTGCTGGACAACTTGACAATCCTAAAGCTCCAGAATTGAAGGATGTCCTGTTAGTTAAAGGACTAACTGTTAACCTAATAAGCATAAGTCAACTATGTGATCAAGGTTTAAAAGTCCATTTTTCCAAAGACAAGTGTGTGGTGATCAATGAAGAGGGTAAGGAAGAAATGAGGGGATCTAGATCCAAAAATAACTGTTACCTATGGGAGCCCAGCAGTAACATAAATGGATTGGTAAATGAGGAAAAGGTTCACCTAGGGCTGGAGAAAAGAACCAGGTCCAAAGCATCAGCAAAAGGATCCTCAAAGTATGCTTCAGAAAGAAGAACAAGTTGTAAGAAAAGTCAGGTGGGAAGGCTAGACAAGATGGGATACGCAAAGATTGGTCATCAGGTAAAACTAGATAGACTATTTTGGAACCTGATGGAGTCCATGGAGGATACCCTGCAGAAAAGAAGCAATGTCACTCCTAATGTCATGACCTTGTTCTGTGACATTAAGGGCACCATTCTAACAAGCTCTACTGAGTTTAAGGGAGACAGGCTTAGGGGTAACGTGTGGAACGGGAAAAAAGCATGTGCAAAACCTAGTGGCTATGTCTTAAATATTGCTGACAAGGATTCAAGAAGCATCAAGGAACCTCAATTTAAAAATTTAAGTTCCTCTAGTGCTGATGAGTTATAGCAATTAAAGGAAATGGGGAATTACATTTTGATACTAAATCATTTAATGATAAGTCAAAATGGTACGTTCCCTCCTAGTGGACAATCATACCTCACTCCTATGTATATAACACACTCTCCCTACTCTTGGTCTCCTCACAAACGCTCCAGCTTCCATACCGTCTCAAATAAGCACAGAAAAGTTCCCTCATCTCAATCAATGTTAACAACTATGGCGCAACCAACCTCCAGGATGAACACCAGCAACTCTGAAGCAAACCCTAATGAGGCTCTAGAGATTGCTCCACTTCGTATGATGACTCCTGAAGGATTGCTAGTAAAGAAACCTAAAAGGATGCATGCAAGACAACCAAAAACCTTTGGCTCAGGTCAAGCTCCTCCTACGACTACATCTGACCTAAATACAGAGGAAGCTAGATGAACGCACCTTGAAATTACTGCGATGGTTGCTAGTGCTCTCAACATTCCCACATCATCTACCATTAAGGGGACTGAGCCTAATCAAGGTGATCAAGTTGATGTCCCACACAATGTCAAAGCATTGGGAAACAACTCTCCAGAAGGGAAGAATAAGGATGAAAGGTCTGATAAAGGGAATGATGATTTGCATGAAGCCAAAGCTGCTGAGGTAGTAAACCTAGAAGAGTACTCTGACAATGATCTCATAGCAACGATCAATCCAGGCATAGCCAAAAGATTGATGAAAAGAAAAGGGAAAAAGGTGGCTGATCAAAGCTCACCCAAGAAAAGGGATATTGAGAAGACTACTGAGCAAGAAGATACCACCAAGAAGGTTGGAACTAAGAGGACTCAGGTTGGACCCTCCAAAGGGTGGAGCAAGGTCACCATCAAGAAGAGAAAGATTGAATCAAGACCAGAACAAGAAACAGATTCTGATGTTGCTATGGATGTCACTAACACCCAATCAAAGAGGAAACCTGCTTCCAGCAAGCTGGCTGAAAATGTTCCTGAGGTACCTATTGATAATATATCCTTCCACTATCCATCATGTGTTAATAGATGGAAATATGTGTATCAAAAGAGGCTGGCCTTGGAAAGAGAGTTAGCTTAAACTGCTCTTGACTGCAAAATGATTCTTGACCTTAATCATAAGGCTGGTTTGATGAAGACTGTCACCCACTTTCCACCATGTTATGAGATTCTTGTGAAAGAATTCATAGTGAACCTGTCAGAAGCTTGTGCTGATAGGAAGTCTAGCGAGTTTGGTAAAGTATATGTAAGGGGAGAGTGTATAAATTTCTCAGACTCTATCATCAATAAGTATTTGGGAAGACCACATACAGGAAAGTCTAAACTTACTGTATCTGACCATCAAGTGTGCCAAGAGATAACGGCCAAACAGGTCAAGAACTGGGCTTCCAAAGGGAAGCTAGTGGCTAGCAAACTCAGTATGAAATATGCTATGCTTCACAAAATTGGTGCAACCAATTGGGTACCTACCAATCATAAAACGACTGTTGCTACTATTCTGGGAAGATTTTTGTATGCTGTAGGGACAAAAGCTGACCTCAACTATGGGACCTACATTCTTAATCAAACAATGAAGCATGCTGGGAGCTACAGTGTCAAGGGACCTATTGCCTTTCCATCACATATATGTGGAATCATCTGTGAGCAACATCCCAACATCATCAAAAAGGGTGATATAGTATGCAGGAGAGAAACTCCTTTAACATTCAATTCCAAGTTGTTTAAAGGAAGGCATGTTCCTGACATGGATTTAAATTCAGCTGAGACATCCAATAAAGGTCCCAAAACCAAAAAGGCTGAAGTCATGGCAACCATTAGAGAAACATGCAACGAACTGGAGGCAAGGAAGAAAACACTTGAAAAGCTGTTACAGTCTCTTGAACAAGATGAGGATACATACAACTCAGAAGATGCTACCAAGGAAGATGGTGATACTAGTGAAGATGGCACTCAAGAAGCTGGGTCAGAAGATACTGATGACTGCTTAGGGGAAGGAAGTGACTCTACTGCAGACAACACTGGAGAAACTGGTGGGGACGAGTCCAACCCAGCTGCAGAAGAGGATTGATGACTTGCAACACACTACACTGATGGCTGAGGGGGGTACACAAAGGAGTATTGCTGGTTGATAATTTAGAATCATGTGAATCCTGTGTAAACCTCTGAATTGTCTTTGCTCTGCTTGAGTTATCTTTTTGTAATATAACCCTTAACAATTATCTGTTCCTACAACTTTTGATCTATGCTATGTGTTAGTTGGATCTTAATTTGTGGCTAAAAAAGGGGAGAGAGTGTTAGATAAAAGCATGAACAGGTACAACAGATGGAAGAATTGGCTGATAACCAATGTGTACCACAGGTTATGTGGTAGTGATAGTAACAGCAGGTGGAAGAACAAGACAACCATGAGCTATGCTTGAGCATATGCACCATGGTGCTTATGATATTAGGATGTACAGGGGTAACTGCAGGTGATGCTAATGAGATGTGTGTGTGTGTGTGTGTGATAACAACTATTTGGGCTGTTACTGATATGATATGTATGCCATGTATGCTAGAACTAGGAACTATGTGCAGGAGCAGAATAAAAGCATAGTGCATCCCTTCAGGGGGAGTAGCACAGCTGTGTGACTTCAGAATGTTATCCTGAAGGTCATAACATCCAGAGCAGGCTGGATTCATATGTGTGACTGCAGGTTGTTTGCAGGAGAAGTGTTCAACTGATGTGCATCAGTTGAGGGGGAGTAACTCTGTATGTTACTCACTCTGCAAAGAATGAAACCTGTAGTGATGACTAACAGGTGGCTAACAAAGTGAGTGTTAATAGGGCTGAAAGCCAACTGTGAGGAGTCTGAGAGCTTGAGCAGCAAGTGACTTACCTGCATGACAGGACCTATGTTAAGTCTTCTACTGTGTGTAAATCTCTAGTGTAAGTACAGAGTGTTTTAGCCAAAAATTTGCCAAAGGGGGAGTTTGTAAGTGCTCTTGATTGGCTGCATTTTGTGGCAAAATATTAGTGCATGTATGAATGTCATGTCGGATGTTGATACATTCGTAATATAGACTGTGCAAGGTAAGTTAACTAAGATAACTATAAGTTAAGCTGGATGTCATACTCAATGTTATGACATAGGTCGTATGACATCAAGCATAGGTTTGTTATTATGGTAGCTAGAACTCAGGAAACAAATCAGAAGCTCAAGCTGGAATGCAGGAGACATTTTAGAAGCCCTAGGGGAACTAATATGTACCTGATTAATGTGGCAAGCGTGCAAAATACTGAAGAAAGGTTTTATTATGGATAAAACCTAATTTATGCGCCCAGGCCCAAGGACTAATCTGCTGCTATAAATAACAGGAGAAGCAATCCTAGAAGGCAGCTGTTGAAGATAGAGGAACAGAGAAATCACCATAGTGGTTTAGAAGTGAAGAGGTTGTCCTTCACGATTGTGTCTTAGGAACACTTGTAATCCAAGCAACTGTTGATTGCATTGGTTAGGTAGTTTCTAGGCTGTGTACCACTCGAAGCTGTTAAGCAAGAGTGTATGTCACTTGATCAAAGCTTTGAAGCAAGATCAAGGTGTGTGTAGTTGAAGTGTCTCTTCATACTACTATTTAATCTGTAAGTGTGTTTGGATATCACTGTTGTGTGATTGTAGGGAGTGAGTGGGTATACTCAGGTCTAGAGTGTCTCTAGGTTAAATTGTCATTGGGTAGGTTTTAAGTGAGGAGTGCAAACTGGAGGTTTGACTCTGAATTAATTATGCTAATAGTGAAATTTCTCCCTGGCTTGGTAGCCCCCAGATGTAAGTGTGTTGCACTGAACTGGGTCAACAACCAACTGTGTTATTTACTGCTTTATAATTACTGCATAATAGTAGGTCTGTAGTGAATGTCACAGTGGATGTTATAACTTCTGTGATAACATCCATCATGGGCTGGCCAAAATTTTCAGTTCTTTTTACCTAACCCGTCTCTTCCTTCACGGTGAATTTGTACCCATGCAACACTAAACCTCTTCAGCAACCCCATGTCATCAGCCCCTTCGTGAAGGTGAACTCTTCCACTACCTCAGGATTTGGCTTGTCAAGCATAGGATACCCCAATTGACAGAAGGCAAGCCTTATATTGTAGTTAATTCCACCCTTTGTACCCAAGAGAGGTACATTGGAGAATTTATCACAATGAAGAATGATTTTGGTACCATTGTAAACTCGAGAATACCAAGAGATGTCATAAGCAGTAAGAGACATGATCCTTTGAGTTCATTTGAGATTTCCACTATTCTCAACGAAAGGACCTTTCTACGAAAGCTGAGACATGAACCATCGGTACATCATAGGTGCACAACATACAATAGTTTCTTTCTTTTTTTTCATTCCTCGAATGAATAGAATAATAGGTATCACCAAGAATTTTAGGAACAAGGTTCCTGGACAAGAAGATACTGATGGCAGCTTGATCTACGAAATCCTCCATGTTTGGAAACAAAACGATCCCATATATCAGTAAAGAAAACATGGCGTTGAAAGCTTTCTAATTTCCAGCTTCAGCAAAAGAAACGACCTTGTCTACTAGAAACTTCGAAGCAAACCCTCGAATACCCTTTCCTTTAGTCTTGAGATTGTCTTCCACATCCTTTTTACTAATGCAAAGAGCTTCAGCAATAAGAGGAAACTTTGGACGACTACTGGTGTAGGCAAAAGGAACCTGACTCTTGATCTCAACCCCCAAGATGTGAGAGTACTCCTCAAGTGTAGGTGCTAACTGGTAATCCCGAAACGTGAAGCACCTTAGTGGCGGGTCGTAGAACGGAACAAGTGTATGAATGGCATTAATGTTGACTTTAGTGTTGAGAGTGGCCAAAAGATTTCCATAATCATCTCTGAAAATACCCCTGTTGTCTTTGTCGCAACTGCGAACAACACCCGGCAGAAAATAGAAGAGTCGCCACCTTTCGTTATTTATCCCAAAGAAAGGGAAAGGAAACGATCGGAAAAACCTAACGAAAAATGGAAAAGACGAGGTCATTGCAACCAAGTCCTGGATTCAGGAGTCGGTTACTGTTAGATGCCCAATTGTGCTTATTGGAGCTATCAAATATGGATATCTTTCACTTCTTTTTATGCCGAAAACGTATTTATTAAGCCTTGCTTTTGTTAATGTGCATCATTGTGTCAAATGCTTTTGGTCCTTTTGATTTGTGTGTTATTGTGCAGGATTTAAGTGTGAAAGAGCATTATTTGAAGGCACAAGAAAGATGGTAAAGGAATCAAGCAAAGAGCAAAACAAAAGTTGGTTCGCTCAAGCGAGCACTTGGCAAGTGAGTAGCGAGTGTTCGCTATAGCCTCGCCTAGCGAGCACGTAGCGAACAACTCCAGACTTGGGCAGAATGGTTTTCAACATCAATCTTGGTCAGCGAGCAAGTGGCGAAGAGGCTCGCTAGGCGAGCCCCCAGCGAGCACCTAGCGAAGCAAAACAGAATGTCCCATGCACCCTTCGCTGCAGCGAGCACCTAGCGAAGCAAAACAGAATGAAACTTGCAGACCTCGCTGGCAGGTTCGCTAGGTGAGGCTGTGGCGAGCGTTCGCCAGCAGCTCGCCTAGCGAGTGAGTAGCGAGCATGCCCAGAACTGTCACTTACTATAAGTAGCTTGGGCCACTTTTTGGAGAATATCTTCTTTTTTCACCTTTACATTGTTTTGCTGTAAGAAAGGGTTTTGTGACCTAAAAACCTATTTTGGCTTATTTTTCTTCATCTCTTAACATAATCAAACAACAACAAGGTGGATCATCATCAAAGTTGGATCATTCGACTTGGATGTTCATCAACCGACTTTAAAACTTCTTTTGCAAGCTACCATGAGAATGGGTAGCTAGGTTCATCTTGTTGTCAAAGATAGATGTAGGTAATCATTGAACTTTGTATTTGTATGGATGATTTTCATTTGTAAACTATTGAATGATTAATGTATGGTGAAAACTTTGTTTTATTCATAATCTTTTGTGTTGGTTAATGATTGAGAAATGTTACCAACTCTTGACCTAGGTTTTCACCCATCTCTTTTCTTGAGCTAGAAATAGTCTTGGATGATTTTGTTCACTTAAAATGTTGAACTTTAAAGTTGTCATTTTGATAGATTGTGTGAGAGATCAACAATGGATTAAAATGATAAACTTCACAATATGAGTTAGAGATAATCATATTGAGAGGATATTGTGAATGCATTGATCATTTGAAAGAGTTTATTAATTGTTGATCGGAAGTATACATGCAAAGTGATTACCGAAACCTAACTTTGACAATCTTTATTCAAACCGTTAAAACCTAACTTTTATTACATTTATTCCTTTCATGCAAAACACTTGTTACCTTAAACACAAACCCTTGGATACCATTAAACTATAAATTTAACAACTGTTGAACGGCGGAAAAATCTTATATTCCTTGTGGAGACGATAATACAAACCCGACACTTAACCACTGTTCTAACAAAATGGCGCCGTTGCCGGGGAATATAAATTGATATTGCTAGCATCGCAATAGTTGCCAAATTTTTAGTTTTGAAATTTTTACTTGTGCTTGTAATTTGTTTGGTTAGTGTGCAACCCTTGTTTATGCGAGGACAGATTCCTGAGGACCAGATTCTTTTTGATCCTGAGATCGAAAGAACCGCAGGGAGACTAAACAATAGAGCAAGACGCAGGAGGCAACAAGCCAGGCAAAGACAAAATCAAGGAGAAAGTTCTTCGACTACCACATCACCACCATATTTCACACCAATTATGGCAGAACCACCACCCCCTCCACCAGTTTCTACTCCATGCACAAACAGTCCCAGACATACAGCTCAGTTTGCACGTAATCTCCAAAATAGAAGACAAGCGGAGATGAAAACGGGAATCCTAGCTCTTGTCTATCAAAATCCTTTCACGGGATTAGACCATGAGGATCCGTTTACTCATCTTACAAAATTTTATGAGATTGCGGGCGCAACTGGAGCTACCGAAGCTGACGAAGAGTCATTGTTTAGGATACTATTCCCTCATTCCTTAATTGGGAAAGCTAAGGAGTGGTATCTTGACCAATCGACAACAGTCATGACCGATTGGAATCTTTTAGAAGAAAAGTTTCTTGAACGGTTCTTTCCACATAACCGGTTCATGGAGGCTAAAACTGCAATTATGGTATTTTCTCAAGGAGCTAGTGAATCACTCAATGAAGCTTGGGAGTGTTACAAATCTATGTTGAGAAAATGCAAGGGACATGGTTTCGATGAGCTCACTCAAATTCATATTTTCCGCAATGGACTCCTTTCGGTTCATAAGACCTTATTGGATGCTACGGCGGGAGGTTCTTTAATGTCAAAAAGCGCCGAAGATGCAACTGCGATCATTGATAAAATGGCACTTAATGATCACCAAGGGAACCACAACCGAGGGGTAGCTCAAACAAAGTTGGGTGTGCTTGAGTTAGGAACAAATGATGCTATACTTGCGCAAAACAAGCTCATCTCACAACAAGTGGAACTTTTAACTCAACAAATCAAAGAGCTAAAAGAACCGTCAAAAGCTAAACAAATAGCTTGTTGCGAGCTTTGTAAAGGCGAACATGATACTGGATTTTGTCCACCTCCCGGATTCGAAGAAGTGAACTATATGGCTAACCAGAGAGATTACCAACAAAGGCAACCACAACAACAACCATACCATCATCCTCAACAACAGCAACAACAAAACTATCAAGGATACCAACCTAGAGGTAACTACCACAATAACCAAGGTTATGGGGGAGGAAACTTTAACCGTCAAAATCCGTATGTACCTCAACAACCGCCGGTTGCGACTTCTAAGCTAGAAGATACATTGACGCAATTCATGCAAATGTCTATGGCAAACCAAAAAAGTAATGATGCGGCTATAAAACATCTTGAGACTTAAGTTGGTCAACTCGCTAAGCAATTAGCGGAACAACAAACCGGACCATCTTTCTCGGCAAATACGTAAACAAATCCGAAGGAGCATTGTAAAGCTATAAGGACGAGAAGTGGGAGGGAGTTGATTGACGAGAGTGAAAAAAAAGAGGTAGAGAAAAAAATTGATGATAAACTTGATGGTGAAGTTGGTGAATGGAATGAGGAGGAAGTAGAAAATAAAGAAAAACATGGTGAAGTTGAAAAAGACATAGTGGTTGGAGTTGAAAATAAAAAAAATGGTGAAGTTGAAAATAATGAAAATGATAAAGAAAAAGTGGATGAAGTAAAAAAGAAAAGAGAAAGGAGCCCAAGAGCATCTAGAAGCAAGGAGATGGTGAGCACCACTCCGGTTCAAAATTTGCCTTACCCGCACGCTCCATCTAGGAGAGAAAATGAACGGTATTACGCACGGTTCATGGACATTTTTAAACAATTACAAATCAATATTCCGTTCGCCGAAGCTTTGGAACAAATGCCGAAGTATGCCAAATTCATGAAGGACATACTTACAAAGAAGCGGAGGTACACGGAATCAGAAACAATAGTACTCGACGCAAGTTGTAGCGCTATCATCCAACGTACTCTACCAAGAAAGGAAGTTGATCCGGGGAGAGTTACATTGCCGGTTACCATTGGTGACGTTTATGTTGGAAAAGGATTGATTGATTTGGGGTCGAGCATAAATCTTATCCCGTTGTCTATCGTGAAAAAGCTTGGCAACATTGAGATCAAGTCCATCCGAATGACGTTACAATTAGCCGATAAGTCTACTACTCATCCTCATGGAGTAGCTCAAGACGTGTTGGTTAAAGTGGACAAGTTTTTCTTCCCGGTGGATTTTATTGTGATTGATATGGAGGAAGATGATGATGCGCCTTTGATTCTTGGAAGGCCTTTCATGAAAACCGCTCAAATGATGATTGATGTGGATGACGGTTTGATGAAGGTAAGAGTTCAAAACGAAGAGGTCACTTTTGACCTTTTTGAAGCAATGAAGCATTCAAAGGACAAGCATGATAGTTTCCGAGTTGACGTAATTGAGGAAGCTTCCTTTGAAGTTGCAAAGCATGTTAACGACATCACCCCCATGGAGCTAGCCCTTAATGACTCCTTTGAAGTTTTCACTCTTGAAGAAGAGGAAGCTCTAGATGAATGCTTGAGAGAGCTTGATAGTCTTAAGGATTTGCAACCGTGGGAAGTAGAGGAAGAAGTCTTAAAAAAAGAGGTCAATGAAGAAAAGCCAAGCATTGAATTAAAAGATTTACCCAACAATTTGAAATATGCATTTTTGGATGAAGCCGAGGAGAAGCCGGTTATCATTAGCAACCTCTTGTCAAAAAATGAAGAATCTCTTTTAATTGATGTGTTGAAGAAAAATCAAGAAGCAATGGGATGGACTCTTTCCGATCTAAAAGGAATTAGTCCTTCTTATTGTATGCACAAGATCTTAATGGAGGAGGATTTCAAGCCGGTAGCTCAACCGCAACGTCGTTTGAATCCAACAATGAAAGAGGTTGTGAGAAAAGAAGTTGTAAAACTTTTGGATGCGGGAATGATCTACCCTATCTCGGATAGCCCTTGAGTAAGTCCGGTGCATGTGGTTCCTAAGAAGGGGGGCATTACCGTTATTCGCAATGAGAATAATGAGTTGATTCCTACTAAGGTGGCAACGGGGTGGAGGATGTGCATAGACTATAGGCGGTTAAATACCGCAACTTGGAAGGACCATTTCCCACTTCCGTTCATGGATCAAATGCTTGAAAGACTCTTGGGACAAGAATTTTATTGTTTTCTTGATGGCTATTCACGGAATCAACCAAATTGTGGTTGACCCGGCCGATCACGAAAAGACGGCTTTTACATGTCCATTTGGAATCTTCGCTTACCGCAAAATTCCCTTTGGGTTATGTAATGCGCCGGCAACTTTCCAAAGGTGTATGCAAGCCATTTTTCCGACCTTATAGAGAAAATAATGGAGGTTTTTATGGATGACTTTTCGGTGTTTGGGGGATCTTTTGGTTTATGTTTGGAAAATTTAACAACTGTTGAACGGCGGCAAAATCTTATATTCCCTGTGGAGACGATAATACAAACCCGACACTTAACCACTGTTCTAACAAAGTGGCATTTTGTTGATGCGGTAAAGCAGCAAGCAAAAAATATTAAGTAACCCAGTTTTGTCGTCTCCACAGGGATTAGTGCGACTTGAACGCCGTTCAATGGTTTCCATATTTCCAAGCTTCTTGTTCAAAAGGTTTGGTTAAAGAGGTTCAAAGAACCATAAATAAAAACATAAAATATAAAATAAAGACTGAAATATTAACGGAGCCTTGTTGGGATTGGATTTCATCAATTGATAACATGTGCATTCTTCTGATCAAATTAAACACCGCGCAATCATTCGTCTAATATCCTCACGTATCACTCATGACAGAGCTTATCTCTAATGCAACGTCGAGAAAATAACCGTATCGTCTCATTGTTGATCTCTCACACAACTCGACAACACAAAGCATTAAGAATCGATACTAACACAAATGCTAAGTCTAAAACTATCTCTAGCAATTAGGACCTAACAGGTAATCACCCTAGTTCCAGATCCGAAAAGTATATCTCTATCACGATTCAAATCAAAGATTAACAGGTAAACAAGAATGAAACCCATATCAGATAAACAATTGTTTTGCATATAAAATACAATGATCAGAATACGTACACACGCTTAACCCTTTTTACATGTATTCATCTAATCCGCCAAATGGTTGTGAACAACATTCTTCATCACTATTATCACATACCCACACAATATCATATTGATCCTACCCATGCTAGCCATGCTACTTAATCAACACAACACCATAGAAGATAAAATGAATATCAACTTCAAAACCATGTCAAAAGTTTGTTCATTGATAGAAGAAGATCTGAGATCAAAGATGTGAAAAGGTTTTGTCAAGACTCACATACAAGCAACCAAAGATAATCAATCAATAGAGAATCAAAACTAGTTCACAAACATAAATTAGATGAAATACATAAGGTATCAAAAGATTACAATCCAAACCCCAACAAGAGATCGAAGATCTTACCTCCTCCCTCTTAGGGTTTTGTGTTTCTCTCTCTCAAGAAATGAAGAGAGATGTGTTCTGATGTTCCAAAATGTTACAATCTCAAATTTTCTCCCAAAAATGGAGTTATGACCTAAAAATACAAGAAAATGACTTAAATACATGTTTTGGTTCTGTCACGTTCACTAGGCGAAAAGCTAGCGAACAGCTAGCGAACGGGAACTTTTGGCACTTTCAGATCTGTTCAATTCTGGGCTCGTTCGCTACCTGCTCGCTAGGCGAGCTGCTAGCGAGCTGACAGCATTTTGGTAGTTTTTTGCATGTTTTCTTGGTTTCCTTGCCCATTTCTTGTGTCTTTCTTTTCACTTGTTTTGTGCCTGATTCCTGCACAATAACACACAAATCAAAGGTACCAAGAGATTTTCTCATAATGTTGCAAACCAACCAAAACAAGAGTGGTTTTCAACACTTTTATGACAAAAATGAGTGAAAGGTGCCAATATATGATAGATCAAATAAGTGAAATTTGGCATCTAACAACTCGCCCTAACTAGCTTTTTGCTTGTCCTCAAGCAAAGTATGCCTCTCATTTCGCAACAAGAGGATTTGCTCAAGACTAAAATTCACCCAAGAATGGATAAAATTGGCTCAAACACAAATGATGCAAACAAGCCATGGTTTCAAATGTTTAGAATCAAACAATGCAAAATAACTAACTTCTTATAACAAATATTAAGCTATGCATCAATCAACAACTATGTTTTTCATGAATGAATCACTCTAACTCTCCTCTTCGAATAATGATTGAAGAAATTGTCGCACATGAAAGCGCGGGGGAATTTTCACTCTCCAATAAACAATGTCAAAATCAACTCTATTCATACAATGTCTAACAATTCTACATGAAACTGTGGAAGCACGAAGATCACTAAGGTCTTTTCCGGTTATAGCTTGGTCGGGTTAACAAACAAGGGACATATCTAAGGCCATTGAACGAAGTTTCCGATGCAAAAGAGACATTCACTATACAATTATTTACACCTCTTCAACTTTGTTCCACCAATTCCTTATTTGAACCCTTCACAACTCCCTTTTGTTTTTCAAACTTTTTCTACCAAGCAAGCATTTGTTTTCTTGTTTTTCTACACCATACTCACAAAAATGAGTGTTTCTCTTCTTCTCTTTTTTTTTTTATAGATATATGCTTGCTAGTTTAACAAGAGTTGTGGCCAATTACTCTTTACAAATTTGTTCTACCCAGCTTGTCTTTTCTTTTCCCCTAAATGAATGCCCTTTTCTTTTCTTTTTGCATCAGAAGAACAATTAATCCAAATTTCCAAGGTTTCAAGAAAAAGATTTTTGACACTCGCTTTATTCCAAGCAAGGATTCAACTGTTTTAGGCTCAAAATTGGGTTACAAATACTCTCTCTGCTCACGGGTATCTTTATCTTTGGAAATGGTTATGCTCGAGAGAAACAAGTGCCTTGATCATTTCAACTACTTCCGAATCATAGCGAAACCGAGCAAAATGTGACAAAATCTCCAAACACGAATTTTCACCAAAGAAACTCGAGATAATCACTTGATTTGAAACAAAAGCCAATAAAACTCCAGAAAAACAAGTAGAATTGCAAGATAATGGAGGTTAAACTCAAGAGAAAAGCACTTCCAATATGGAAGTTGCTACTCTTTAATGGTGAATTTGAGCTCTAGTGTGGTTTTGAGAAGAAGATCAAGATGAATGTGTAAAAGTTGCAGAAAATGCAAAGAGTATTGAGAGAAATGAGAGAGTGAAGAGTGAAAATTGAGAGAGAATTATGAAAATGGTTGAAGGTCCTTGTGAAATGGTGAAGATTTCTTTATATAAAGTGGAGGTTTGGAGTTTCTAGGTTTGGAATGTCTTCGGAGTTTGCTTTGGAACTAGCCTTGGAGTTAGTTGCACTTGACTCACTGGGTCAGAAGTTAACTCAGTTAGTTAGGTAATTAACTCAGTAGCAATCCCAATGCAAGTCCAAATCAAAGGGTTCTCATGCTTGCAAATGAAGTTTCATGGTGGTCTCAATTAGAAATGATGTATTAGAGTAAATGCCTTGAAGTGTTTTGAAAAGTCTTGAAATGTCTAAAGATGTCTAGAATATTCCATACAATGCTAGAACTAAGTATACCACAAAATAGTTGAGGGAAAGTTTTTGTTATAAAAAAAGCAGCAAAAGCTGCTTTTTTTGCACAGGGTAATCAATTACCCTACTTTGCCTAGCAAAGTGGTAATCGATTACCACAGGCAAAACTTGCCAAGTTTGCTTGAAAAATGGTGTTGTGGCCACGACTCTGATTTTCAACCTTTTGCTTTGATGAATAGGCATAAAAACCTTTGTTTTTGTGCTTGCAATGATGATGTGATGTCTTTGTGAAGATGTGATTAATCGGGCTTGGAAAACTTGAATATTCCTGCAATAAAAACCACAAAGAAAAAGTGATAATGCGTATGCCAGCGATGCGAATGCACATGCTTATGCAAAAGGCAAAAGGGGAGGTCAAATTTTGGATTACAACACTACCTAAACGAGAGAAGGTTTCATGCTAACTTCTAAAAGTTTAAAGGCATTCATCAAAATTCTCACTCCATTCTCACTCCCACTTTAGATTCATTAAAATCAATCCAGAGCCTAAATGGAATGTAATTAATTTTGAGGATTTCTTAATGCACCCTATATATTACTTAGGCACCAAGTGAAAATACTTAAATGCCCCCAGATTATGGAGATGCATCTCCGAATAAACCTTGAAATGTTAAATGATCCAGAGATACATCTTTGGATGAACCTTGAAATGTTAAATGATCCAGAGATGCATCTTCGTAATATATTAAAAGTCACATTCGCTATTCAGAGCTTTCTTCATTTTAGAGTTTATTTCAGTAGCATTCGGAGCTAAGCAAACAATCATCAGATGCATCAGGAATTTATTTTGCTTAGCATATGGTTTGATTATTTTAGAATCAATAGCATATAGCAGGGTTTATTTGATCTTGTTCCAGACAGGTTCTTTATCATGTTTCAGGCATCATTCAAGGGTATTATCATTGGCTAAGGTTCAAATGCGAAGGAGGACTCAAAACAAGTTACAACGAGGCATTTTTACACTTTTGACCTGGTGCAATCGATTTGCATAAGTGTGAAATCGACTGCACCCCTTTAGGATGCCTCATTTTTCCTTTTGGAACAATGAGGAGTGAGAATGGAGTGAGAATGGAGTGACTAGTACAATCGATTGCACAATGTCAGCTTTGCCTAGAACACTTATTTTTCAACATTACATCAGTTTGCAATACATTACATTCACTTGGGATCAATGCTATATCAGTAGAAGGATCTAGATTGCTTCCAAATATCAGTTCATTTCCAAATTAATTTCACTTTCCCTCCATAATTCAAATGGTTTCCATTCCTTATTCCAAACCAAAAACCCATTCCAAAGTCAAACCCACACTCCATACCTCATTTACACTCCAATCCTAAACCATATTTAAACCAATTTGCTCTATTCTAAGAAAGAGTTTATTCATTTTTTCTGATTTTTCTACACTTCACACTCACATTCTCTCAATTCTCTCTCACTTTTTATCTCATTTCAAAACCTTCACCAAAGCTCTTCCATTAGAATTCTCATATTCTTCATTGGAGTTTGTTAATTCTAGAGCTAAACCTTCATCATTTTCTTTCATCAATATAAGTTATGCAGTAGAAGTTGATTTTGATCTAGATCTAATGTTTGGAAGCACTTTCTTGAAGCAACTTTGAAGCAAGTTCATCTCATTGTACTGTTCTTCAAGTTTCTTGGTAGGAATCCATTAGATCATTGATTTTCTTTGCTTGATCTGTCAAATTCTGTTTACAACAAGTACCAATGCAAATATCCGCTTTGTAGGTTGGTAATTCTTAGATCTACTTCTTATTTTAGCTTATTTTGCATTTCAGAATGTAGATCCTTGATATTTTTGTGTGATTTAATCCATGGAATCAATTGTTGATGTTGTTGGGTGTGATTGTTTCAATATGTGTTCATTTGATGCTAATTGATGTGAATTTCGTGCATAATTACATGCTATTGCATGTTGCATTGGAACCTTAAATTGATGCTGGAAAAGTGCTTTCTAAAAGTGATTTTTGCTGATGCAATCGATTTACATTCGGATGTAATCGATTTGCACCTGTTTGAGTTTCCTGGAAGTGCTGTCTGGAGTTGTGCAGTCGATTTGAATCCCGTGTAAATTGATTTGCACTTGTAGCTTTTGTGTTTTTAGCTTGTTTGGAAGCCTGTATTGATACCTATTCAACCTTTAAACCTCGTGGCTTTGTATGATGCATTTTTGTGGAATTTTCTAGGGATGTTTAACCTCTAGTTGCAGTATGTATGCTAATCTTTGATGCACAAACAATCAATTGTTGATTTGTTTGCATTCTTGAAACATGCTCATGATGCATACTTGTTTACATGTTGACAATAGCTTGTTGATGCTTACCTATTCATGATGTGTGGGATTGAAGTATGCTTATATGCATTGTTGATTGTTAATACATGTTCATCTTGTTTGCTTATTCTTTTGTCACATATTCATATATTTTGCCTAATTCATAACATTAGCATTGCTTGCATTCTTGATTTTTGTTCATGATGCTTAATCGATAAAATGTTGATACTTGCTTGTTGTTGTTGTTGTTGTTGTTGTTGTTGTTGTTGTTGTTGTTGTTGTTGTTGTTGTTGTTGTTGTTGTTGTTGTTGTTGTTGTTGTTGTTGTTGTGTGTTCATGATGATTAAATGTTGATTCATGCTAGTACACATTATTGATGGATGAAAATTATTGAAGCATGCTCTCTTTCCCTATTCTGAATACATGTGTACACTAAGTGTTGGATCTTTTGACAATTGCTTATTGGTGTTGCATATTCAAGATGTTCGATGTTGATACTTGTTTGTACATATTGTTGGTTGTTACATTCTCGATGCATGCTCATGCTCATGTTTAATTGCTTCATTGTTGAATGCATACATGCTGCCTATGCATATACGCTTGTTTTATTATGGAAATACATGCTGTAAAATGTATTCATTCTGTTTTGCTGCATTTTACACCTGTTCTGTTATGGAAATATATGTTGTTAAATGATGTGTTATGTTGTTGCTAGATTTTACTATTGTGCTGAGCTGAAGCGCTATTGTTGCTGCTATTTTTGGTTTATTTCTTGTTTTTCGCTTGCCTTTGCATGCTCCCTTACGGTCTCCTAGTCCAACTTAATTTTTGATTAAGCTTGGAGTATGATAGACATTAGGTGCTAATCCATGCATGGTAACATTAGGATAGAACTCCCTTTCTCATCCTAACCTTAGGGCCATATTGGATGATAACATGTAGGACCCAGTTCCCCTTAAACTTTCTGTGCGTCTCTCTCTTCTCTCTCTTGAATCAAATCAAAACACATAATAAATACGATGAATATTGTGCATCATGAACCTTAAGTACATAGGAAATAATGAGTGGGAGTCTCTCCTTACTTCTTATAGAGTGCTTAGCATATGTCCCATTTTTGGGAGATCTTGCAAAGCATTCGCTCCTATGTCATAGACTTTAGTGCAATACGTATCTCAAACAAATTTAATTCATTTCTTTAAAATATTTGAACAAATTCAAATCATTTTTTCTTCAGGATTTTCCTTCAAACCTTTTTAGAAAGGGCATGCTATTTCCGTTCTACCGCAAACACGCCTCGACCCTAACTGCAGGAATGCGAACTTAGCTTCGCTCATAAAAAATACTTAACCACCCGTGGTAGGATGAACTACAGACACTATGATTTCTCATACCTATTAAGAATACGTAGGCACAAGACGGCGAAGTCTTGGTGAGCAACCTTCCCCCTTTCACCCGTAGTCCTCCGAACTACGTTGACTCTGACTTTCCCATTGCACAAGGGAATACATAGGCCTTGGACGATGAAGTCATATTGAGTCTTCTTTTGTTTTTTCCCTTTTCATTTCTGTTAGCAAGTAGGCTTTAGATTTACACACCCTTTGATTAGAACAACAAGAGTGGATCTTGTTGAGTACAACGGACGCGAGGGGGTGCTAATATATTCCTCTCGCATAATTGAATCTCGAACCCAGGATTCGGTTGTGAGACCATGTTCCTTTCCCTTTTTGAGGTTTCTTCGATCATTTCTTTTCCCACGTTGGGATAAATAACATTCGGTGGCGACTCTATTTTTCTGCCGGTTATTTTTCACAGTTGCGACAGCTGACAACTCCGCTGGGGACTCTGGTTCCCTGTGTGAGTCAATCCTAGCGCTTGTCTATTTAATTTTCATCGGGTGTTTATCTTTATGGTTTTTTTTCTTTATTTGTTGTACATTATTTCATTTATTTGCATTTTATTGCATCTGTTCATCATTGTCATTCTATTCTTGTCTGCTGTTGTGCTATTGGATGAGATGGTTCCATGAGAGATAACCCCACTACCTAGGATTGAGTACATACATAGGATTAGAGGGGATAGTCATATGGCTTGCGTAGCATTTTATTACGTTTAGTTGACACGAGACCCACATTCAGACGAGGTTTTCTTTGGAGATATTTTGTCATGTGCGCCTGGTGCAGATGACAGGATGTTCTCATAGAGAGCTTATGACTCTGGAGACCGTTCAAGGGAAATCAGTTGAGGCCTCCTTGAGGGATGATATTTTCAAACCATAAATGGTAAACGTATTATGATTTCTCGACCTGAGAGCCTGTGATGCTGAGAACCTACTAGGATGCCTTTGTCCAAGACTAGAACCCACATGCGAGAGGGGATGGGTTTTACAAGAAACTTTGACCTTCAGCCTGCCTGGTTTTCTGGTTTTCTTATTAGTGTTGACTTATGAGCCTGGTTTTCTTGTATTCTCTTTAGAGCAGACCTTTGAACTTATGCCGTCAACAGCACAACAGTTATTCAACACCTATGGCAACCTTGATCTCGTGTCTTTGCATTTGCATAACATCATATCTACATCCTAACATTCATGTTTATTTATTTCTAGGGTTGTATCGTATCCTTGATTCTAGTTATTGAAGATTTGCAAAGATGGACACGGGTCGTTATCCATATCTTTTTTTTATTATTGGTAAAATTTGAATCAAGGTGTAGATCGCCCAGGGAATAATCAAACATGGCATTTGCATTGCATTTTCATAATCATGTGCATGACAGGTGTTCGAGGCTAATCATTTTTATCCTGATATGGTTTTCTTCAGAATTGTAGATTTGACTCTTCTTAGCGGTGTCCAACTCAAAGCATCCAGAAATTGATCATGGAGTAGATTCAAGCAGAGTTGTTAGAATTCCGAAGCCAAATGGGACAATTCATGGGGGACATACAAGTTTTGCCTCAAGATCAGAAAATGCCGTGGGAGGAAGTCCATCAACTGAAGACTCAGATGGGCCTGATCATGGAAGTCATGAGAACTGTGTTAAGAAAAGAAGGCAATCATATGTCTGAGGCTGCAATAGAGGTTGTTGTTCCTCCTTTGCCTATAGGATCTTTCCCAGATCGTGAGTTACCTCGTGGATCTTCTTCACAACCTGGAGTTCTAGTATTTTCCCGTCAACAACCATCTCTGGTTTCCCAAGAAAATCCTAAGAGTAGGAGGTACACACAGAGGCCAAAGCAGCCTGAAAGAGCTTTTGATCTACTCCATATGCCTTATGCTCAGCTATTGCAGCATCTACTTCAGCTTCAATTGGTTGAAGTTCGGACTCCGGCACCTCCTGCTGGCAAGCTCCCACCAGGCTATGACGCAAGTGCCCATTGTGATTTCTATTTTGGGGCATAATGTTGAGAAGTGTAGGGCTTTTTAGCATAAGGTCCAAGATTTGATCGATTCAAAGGCCATTGAGTTCACGCCAAGCAACATGAGCATACAAGGTGATCATATTCCAGCTGCTGTAAAAGAAGTGGATATCCATGTTTTCTCTCCTGATGCTACATCAAGTCAGAGTCATATCTTAAAATCCCTGGCTTTAGAATCTCCACGTCCACAACTGTTGCCTGTTCCTCGACCAGGTCTGAGGAGGAAAGTTCCTGAACAAGTTGGATGTCTAAATCACTATCAGCAACAAATTGGCCCCCAGAAGAGACAACAAAGATCAAGAAGGCCTGAGATAAGGTTTGACCTCATTTCTATTCCTAACAGTCAGCCGCTTGCTCGCCTACTTCAATTCTCCTTGATTCAGCTGAGAGAAGATGCATATGTTCCAAATCCTCTCCCTCCAAATTATGACATGAATGCTAGGTGCGAGTACCACTTTGGGGCACATGGGAATTCAACTGAAGATTGTAAGGTGTTCAAGCACAAGGTGCGGGATTTGATTGACTCCAAGGTCATTGCATTCACTATAGATGGACTGCACATTAGATGAAGCCTCCCAAGTGAGCACTCATCCTGCAAGGACATCGTCAAAAGCAATCAGTCCAGACAGAGCCAAGCCTCCTCAGCCATGGCATTTTTAATTTCTTCACTTCTTTTTCATTTGTATGCTTCATTGTTTGTTAATGATCTGTTTGCATGTAAAAACTTGTTTGTCTTGAATGATAATTTTAATGCAATGAGTATGCTTTTCTTGAAGTAGTCCATTCGTGTCCACTCATAAAAAAATTCATGTGCATTGCAATACCAACTTCTTTCTTAAACTCTTTGAGGGAGGATGATGAAGTAAGAACGCAAACTTTTCAGTTGTATGCTTTCGAATAAAAGCCTGTTGATGATGTACATGCATTGTTTCAAATTCCCAAACACTGGAGATATAAGAGAGTTAGATCCTTGACAACCCCTTTGAGCCTTGAAGTAGGAGTTTCTTTCTAAAACGAAAAAGCTCAATCTTAACCTAGGGGCAGGGTAGTCTTCAGCTAATTTGACCGATCGTTCAAATTTCAAAAGGAGTGTGCATCTAAGGATCCATTACTTTTTTATCCTTACAAGAGGTCGTACCTCACAAACCCACAATGGTTATCCCTCACAAACCGAGGAATGAGGCAGTCACAACCCTTTCGAAGAAATCAAGACAAACAAGTGTCACAAAAAAATTTCCAAAAAAAAAGAAGAAAAAAAAACGAAAAGAGAAAAATAAAGAAAGCCTGCTAAGTCGATAACTTGAAAACATGTGACTTAGGCAAAAGTTAGGGCATCCCACTGAACATCAAAAATCAACAAAAAGAATCAGTCAAGGAAAAATTAGGGAACAAAAAATACAAAAGAATGAAAAGAGAAAAGGATTACAAAAGAAAAATCCTCAAAAGACAAAAGGGGTAAATGCCATTTCGAAAACCTTGTGGGTTCCTTAACCATCACTTCTACCATTCAATAAAATTTTGAAAGGTGAACACTTGTGCCAAATTAGCTGAACTTAGGGCTGGAGAACATCGAGGAGAATGGGTGGGTTAAAACAAAACTTTGGGCCATAAATCATTTTTTCTCAAACCATAAACCATGCCATGTTACAACCTTCAAAAGACCTAATTGAAGCAGGGTTGTTTCAAAAGCATACTTTGGTAAGATCATGTCAAAACTGACTCCTAAAAGGATTTGCTTACCATTCATGTTGGTATCGATGTGATATTCTAATAAGTGATTCATTCATTATATGTCACAACATCATTCCAATGAACAAACTTGGATTTCAAAACTTTGATATGCATTGCATTAAAATTATCATTTTCAAAACTGTCATATGTATTGCATTAAAATTGTCATTTTCAAAACGATTAGTTTTACTTGGAAGTAAGCACTTGACATCAAGAGAGTATATGCAATGGAAGGATTGGTCAAGCTAATATGCAAAACGCCCGAGTACTCCGTTGAGCAGGGGCAAGTCATGTCAAATGATCACACCAGGAGGGTAATCCACTCCTAGATCTAGCTAATCTGGGGCAATCAAGTCGAGATTTAGCAAATCTCTTGAAGATCAATCAGACAGGGGAAAAGTTATTTCAAAGGGTCATATTGAGACAGGCCACTTTAAGAGCACGAAGAGTTATCCTCTCTAAAATATGGTTAATCAAAGTCACCTCTCCAAGGTTTAGAGTATTGTGGCAGAATATCGTAGGATTCAGGTTGATAGCCAACAAGTGGCACCCCCAATAGAGTTAAAGCTTTTCAGTGAGGACTTTGATTTCTCCTTTAGCATAATTTCAGTGAATATCTTTTCCTAGCAAGACCGTGAGAGTTCTATGATTCCCCAAGCAGCAACAAAATTATCTCTAGTAGACAAGGTATCTTCATGAAGTGCTTATCTCCAAAAAGGGTAAAAGTCCTATGGTTATTGGAAATTTCCATTGTTGTGCTCAGTAGTATTCTCCAACAGAGTATTGGGATCTACAATGTCTCCATTAGAGTTGGCGTATTTGGTCATTTCCCCTAGTAGAGAAGTGAGTCCAGCATTATCCCTTAATGGAGTTGGTATCATCAGCAAATGGAAGTCAAATAGTGGGTGGTTTCCCAGCCGGCCAAAGCCCAATCGTCATTGGTATTTCCCCAACAGAGGTAGTATGTCTCCCCATGGAGAGGCAGAAGATCAGAATCTCAGTGATTTTTCCCCAGCAGTCGTCTGTTGTTCCTACTTTCCCTGTAGAATATAAGTTTGGTTGGGTTCTCTAGTAGAGTTTATGACCCCAGGGACAGTTCAGTTTGTCATCCCAGCGGAGTTACTTCATTTCTTCAGCATTTATTTTGCTGGAGTGGTCCTTTTGTATCTCATAAGCATTATTGCATTGTATCCTCAAATGCGTAGCATTTCCATTTGATATGGAACATTACACCATGGGAAAGAAAATCAAACATGCATGCGGAGCATAAGCCAGATTTGGTACCTTACACGGAAAGCCCGAATCAATCCTTAATCAAGACAGTGACATATCCCCAACAGACGTTTCCATCAAACCCCTTTGATGATGTCGGTTTTTATTTTGTTTTCTTTCTGTCAAACCCCATTTGATGATGTGTTTCTTCGATTCAGTTTTCTTTCTGTCAAATCCCTTTCATGATGTGTTTCTTTGGTTCAGTTTTCTTTCCGTCAAATCCCTTTGACGATGTGTTTCTTTGGTTCAGTTTTCTTTCAGTCAAATCCCTTTGACGATGTGTTTCTTTGGTTCAGTTTTTCTTTCCTTCAAATCCCTTTGACGATGTGTTTCTTTGGTGCAATTTCTTTCCGTCAAACCCCTTTGACGGTGTGTTTCTTTAGTGAAGTTTTTCATTCCTTCAAATCGCTTTGACGAGGTCAGTTTTCTTTTTGTCAAATCCCTTTGACGATGTGTCTCTCTAGTGGATTTTTCTTCCATGCATCTCTTGCATTTGCCCCTACAGAATGGTCTGCCTAAGATTTCTCCCTCCCCAATTGGGTCACCTTCTCTTTGCTTATGTCGTAGGTCCGTTAATTCAAGCCCTTTTGGTTCCTGACCAACCATTTTGTAAATCCAGTTCTGGAAAGGTATCCAATCGTCATTTTCTTTCCTCACAAAGTGCAAATTTCTGGGTTCTTTTGCATTCAATCCCCTTCTACCTTGAAGGTCTGAAAAATGTGCCTCTTCCTACCTTCTTGTCCAAGTTGATTGAATAGGGGCAACTGTTGCACCCCAAAATTTGCCCTCCATTTTCTTACCTTAGTTGGCTTATGCTTCATTCATTTGCATCATCATTTCATACCATTTCATTGGTTACAAGACATGGGATCACGGGGTATTTCTCGCTGTTCAGAGCTTTTTTCATTTCAGAGTTTATTTCAGTAACATTCAGAGCTAAACAAATGATCATCAGAGGCATCATGCATTTTTTTATTCAGCAGATGGTTTGATTATTTCATAATCAATAGCATAAAGTAACATTCATTTAATCTTGTTCCAGACATATTCTCTATCATGTTTCAGGCATCATTCAAGGGTATTATTGGTGGCTAAGGTTCAAATGCAAAGTAGGACTCAAAACAAGTTGTAACGAGGCATTTTTTGCATTTTTGACCTGGTGCAAACGATTTGCATAAGTGTGTAATCGATTGCACCCATTCAGGATGCCCCATTTTACCTTTTGAGGCAGTGCAATCGATTGCACAATATCAGTTTTGCCTAAAATACTCATTTTCAGCATTACATCAGCTTGCAATGCACTACATTCACTTGGATAAATGATATATCAGTAGAAGGATCTAGAATGCTTCAAAAATATCAGTTCATTTTTTCGCTACTGCGAAAATCGGCGCCGGCTGAACAGAAGAGTCGCCACCGTGCGTTATTTATCCCACGGGAGGGAAAGGAAACGCTCAGAGTAAACCTACCGCAAAGACGGGAAAGGTATGGTCGTCGCAACCAAAACCTGGATTCGGGAGTCGGTTACGCAAGGGGAAGGTATTAGCACCCGCTCACGTCCGTCGTACTCGACGGGATCCACGCTTGTTTTCGGGTATGGATTGTTATTCTATCTAAACTACAGGTCAAGGGTTAAAAGAAAAGAAAATGAAATGACTCAGCAAAGTATCGCACCTTATGCCTACGTATTCCCGTCTGGAACGAGAAATCAGAGTCAACGTAGTTCGCCTACCTACGGGAAAGGAGGGGAAGGTTGCTCGCTAAGACATCGCGTCTTATGCCTACGTACTTTCATACAGCATGAAAGATCAGAGCAAACGTAGTTCGGGCTACGGAAGACACAAGCTTGTCTTGATTGTTTTTATTCCTTCTGAAAAAGGGTTTTTCTGATTACTGGTCCAAGCGGACAAAAATGAAGTTTTGATGAGTTTACATTCTTTTACGGAAGAAGTGTCTTTTATTGTGTTTGAAATTTTATTGTGTTTTTCTGTTTGTTTGAGTAAGAAGAAACAGAACTCTAACCTACGGTTGAAAGGGAATCAAACTAACCTAAGGTTATCATGCATGGGTTAAGACCTAGTGTCTATCATGCTCCTCTCTTGCACAGAGAGAAACAGAGATCCTAAGGGATAAACGGAAACAGAAACAATAGCAAACATACCATAAAGCAGTAAAATGCATGGATGCAGCAATACAAGCGAGGCAAGGGAGTCCCACTCAACTCGAACCTAGAAAACAATAGGCAAGAGTGAACAGAATTCACTTTCAACCCAACAGGTTAAACAACAAACAATACAGTAAGGGAAAACCAAACAATACATCAGAAATAAATAGCAAAAATAAACAGCCACAACAGCTCTGCATCAACATCTGTCTTCAAGTCATCTCCAAACAGCTACAAGCTTCAAGCAAGCCTCAGTCTCTATCTTCACAGCCTTCAAGCAAAGTCTTTGATTATCAGTCTTCCATCTGCAATGGCTTTTCTTCAAGTCTCAATCTCCAAGAGGAATATCAGTCAACAAGATGGAATGAATGTTAAACAGTAAATTGCCGACAAGGGTGGCTCATTAACTGTTAACATTATACAGACAATTTTCCCTCAAAAGTTCTATCTTTCAAATACATTCACTGATCCTTCCAAAGGAAGGAGGTGGATATTTGAAAGAGACTTTGAATCATAGAGAAAGAATGGAGGCAGACAAAGCCTTCCATGTTTGTGAATCAAGTTCTCTACTCTAGAGCTCTGCTAGCTCCTAAACCCTATACTCCTCAACAGCTGCCAGCAAAAGACTCTCCTCATCAACTCTGGAAGTTGGTCTTCAATCATTTTGATCTCCAATGGTCTCATCATCACAAAGTCTTCAGCTCTCCCAAATCCCAAGCAAACCCAATACCCCACACAGACAAATGAAATAACCCTAAAGAGGGCACACACACACAGTCAAACAAATATAAGCAGTACTAATAGCAGTAGGGGAATCCCTAATATTTTCTAGGGGATCTATTAACTACCCATAATCCCTATAGTCCCATACCCTAAAAATTCAGACTACAATTCCTAAGGGAAATGATTTAATTCTCCTATGTTATCTCCTAAACCCTAGTTTTGATCATGTTATTCACACCTAAACAAATCATCTAAAATTAAATCCTAAAATTGTGAATAAATTTTATATACAAGCTAACATTCTATACTAATCAACCTAAAAAGAATGAATCAAAAATGTTAAAGCATCTATTCAAACTAAAATTAACAATTTCATGTATCAAACAAAACCATTATTTAATCCTATTTAAAAGAAAAATATGCCAAAAATATAAAATGAAATGAAATGCTAAAATTTTTATGTGATAATTTTCTAAACAAAATTATGAACAATATGCAAAAAGAACAATTAAAATCATGCATTTTCCATTTTTTTATGAATTTTGAAAGAATTAATATTTTTGAAAGAAATTAAAATGAAATTGAATGGATGAGGGTGCAGAAAATTAATTAAAATCAGTTAAAAGAAAGGATGGGCCCAGACTGGGGGGCGCGCATAGCAAGCGCGTCTGGGCCCAGTCAAACAGAAAACAAGACAAAAATTAAAAAAAACTAGAAGCGGTGCAGATAGAGAAATTTTCAGTTCATTTTAGTTTGGGCCTTGGAATAGGGGGTACGAAACAACAAGCAACATTTGAGCCCATCAGATAGAATTAAATGAAAAGGTGCGTAGCACCCTTGGAAGTTCCATCCGTTTGAACTTTAAACCACAACCACACGATTGGTCTCAGAGTCATGGTCAACAAAAGATCCAACGGTTGTCCATCATCTTCAACCTCAAGAAACCCTAGGTTTCAGAAATTCTTCCCCATGCACGCATCTTATACTCCTCTGTTCTCCATCAATCTTCCATGAAATCACACGCTATAAAAACCAAAAGTGGTCCACTTCTTCCCCTCTACACAGCCATGCCAACCATTTCTCCTAAAACTCAACCAAGAAACAAACCCGATAAGTGCAATAACTCGGTTCCACCATTTTCACCTGTCATCAACCATCTCAATTCTTTCCAATCTTTACCCTAAAAGATCTACAAGCCATGCTAATCAACCTGAGCTATTCATCTATGATTATCTTGCCATAACCTATGAGTTATCAATCCAAACAGATTTGGTGCACCATGATCAACCTTCATGAAACTTCTCCAAACTTTGCACAATCCATCATCTAACCTATCTTAACCGTTCTATGCTAACAAATCACTATGATTCTTACTAAAACAGTCAATTCGAATGAGAGAACCAACCTGGTATGATGATGAAAACAACTATGTAAATCCTTGAATTTGATGCTTGCAATGATTGGAAACTGATCCACACACTCAAATCTTGATTCTGTATGCAAAGATTCTTGTTCAATCCTCTTGAATTCAGCAATCCCAAAGTTCTTGCACCTTGGATGATAAAGTTGTATGGCACGATTCTTGCTCAATTCAACCAAATCTTGATGTCAATTCTGATATATGAAAGATGGTGATGATGATCCAATCAAGAAATGTGGAAATTGAGAGAGATTTGATGGAGTTTGAAAAGCTTTTGCCAATTGGAAGAATGATGTGAAATTTGGTATTATGAGCACAATGAATCACCAACCATGGCATGGAGTTACTTCATTCAATATATATATGAGAATAGAAAGCCCTAGAAGCTTGGAGAAACTTCCCATGCACACTTTCCCTTGGATTTGGATTATGTAACTTCTTTTGTAAGTAACCATGCATAACTTTCAATTCTTGAACCAAACTCAAAATTATACTTTTGCAAATGTTCTTAAACATTTTTTCCAATCAAAATGACCTATAATTTCATCCCATTTGGCCAAAGTATGAAAAATCTCAATTTTAGGTCATTTTTCCTTCATTAAATTCACCAATTTTGAAACCTTGAGCTATGAACCTTTACAATCTTTCATGGTCACTTTTCTAGACTCAAAATATCATTTGGAGCAAGTTTTATGTTGTGAAGTGTTCCATTTGAAGCTTCCTTGTATGAGTTTTGGGCATAGGCTTGAAATGACCTGTAATTCTCAGATGACCAAAATACCCTTTGCTTGCCAAGACCATAAGTAGAGTTCCACAAATCATATGAAGGCATACCATACCATTATAGAAAGCTAAGAAAATGAGTAACAACTCTTATGTTGACCATAAATTCATTTGAAATCTCCTTGAGGGGTAAACGTTGCTTGGAAGACAAGTCACTTTCACAGACAAAATTTCAGATACCTCAGATGACCTGTAACTTGCAAGGACCATAACTTGAGTTCTATAAATCTCCTTAATGTCTTCCACCACTCAAATTAAAGGTCTTGAGATACTCTACAAGTTTTATGTTGACCAAGGATCCATTTGAAGCTTGCATTTTGACTTATCTTGCTTGGAAATTTGACCTAAATCAGGGGATTTTACATAGAAACCCTAATTTAGAAACTCCTCTTCTCCTTTATTTCTATTGATTTCTTCTTTGCATAACACCATATACTTATTCACATGTCAAATGATGAACCCCACATCTCTCCAATAGCCCTTAATGCCTTTCAATCAATCAATTGACCTAGAGTTGACCCAGAGTTGACCTTGATGAAACCCTAGTTGACTGTCTTCCATTGCAACTCTTGTGATCATATCAATGACTTGCCTCCTCCTTCAAATGACTTTCTAAATCTTCCATGAGGTCCAGATACTCTCCATGCTCAATCCACAGCTCCCAACTTCTTTGATGATCCTTAGATACCCTCAGATAGGAGATAGATTCACTGCTTGACCCACTGACTTCTTAGCTTTCAAATTCTTTCTGATGGCTTGAATAAGATTGACTTTGAACAATAACCTCTTGATAGGCTCATGGAGATGAGAATAGTGCTTGGCCCCTGGTGGATGATTTGCTATGCTATGCTATACAGGTGATTAGACTATGTACATGACTCTATATGCAAATGCTAATGATATTGAAACATAAACCAAGTGAATTAGGTTGAGCAAATTTTAGGGTGCAACAGCTGCCCCTATTCAAGCGACTTGGACCCGATTGGGTGAAGATCAAACGGCCTTCAAACATTCGAGGTACGAGACGGTTGAATACTAAGAACCCGGAAATTTGCCAACCGCAGAAATAAACTGCACTACTGCTTGGGGAACGTCATCCATCAACTGAATCTAAATGTTACGGCAACCCACTGATCCCTTAGCGACGTGATGGGGATTATTTTTATCAGCCTGAAAAAGATTATGTCATAACAGAGATAGAACTTTGCCCACGTTAGGACTCCCGTGTTGTCAACCCGGAAAAATCTCGGCAACTTCGCTGGGGATAATTCGTCTGCATTTCATCAGAAATAGATCGTCCACGTTAGGAATAAACTCTTCCACGTTAGGAATAACACCGTCCATGTTAGGACTAAGACTTCGTCTGGATCTGTCCACGTCAGGACTAAACTTTCTAGGTTATGAGTACTTCGTCCGCGTTAGGACTCACCCTTCCACGTTAGGAATAAATTTCTTTCCACGTGAGGAATAAATCTTGATTTTGATCTGTCCACGTCAGGACTAAACTTTTCCACGTTAGGAATCCCATCTGCTTTTGGTTTGGCGAATAACATCTTCCCCATAAGGAATGCCTCTCATCTTTCCACGTAAGGAAATCATCTCATCTTGATTTGTCCACGTAAGGACTTCAATCTTTCCACGTAAGGAATACAATCTTTCCACGTAAGGAATCACCTCTATCTTTCCACGTAAGGAATAAACTTCTTCTTTCCACGTAAGGAAACCATCTTCGTTCCACGTAAGGAATCACAAACTTATCTTGATCTGTCCGCGTAAGGACTCCAATCTCTCCACGTAAGGAATACAATCTTTCCACGTAAGGAATCAATCTTTCCACGTAAGGAACTAACTTGTCCACGTAAGGACTACATCTTCCCCGTTAGGACCCACCTTTCCACATTAGGAATAACTCTCTTCTTGCTTTGTCCACGTAAGGACTCCAATCTTTCCACGTAAGGAATACAATCTTTCCACGTAAGGAATCAATCTTTCCACGTAAGGAATCCATTTTCTTTCCATGTAAGGAATCAACTTCTGTATTCGTCCACGTAAGGACTCTCATCTCGTCTTGATTTGTCCACGTCAGGACTACATCTCTTGACTCGCTGAGGAAATAAAACTTGTCCACGTCAGGACTCCCGTCTCAACCTGCTGAAGAAATAAAACTTGTCCACGTCAGGACTTGCGCGTCTTCGACTCGCTGGGGAAATAAGAATTGTCCACGTCAGGACACACACTTTGCCAGCACGAAGGAGGATAAATTTGTCCACGTCAGGACTCGCGTGTCTTGTTAACACGAAGAACTATAAACTTGTCCACGTAAGGACACACATTTCACCATCACGAATAAAGATATCTGCTGGAAATAAATGGTCCACGTCAGGACACCAACACGAATAGTAATCCATCTTTGTCAACGCCATGACTTCACATTCCACCAATACTGAGAAATCGAACCTGTCCATGTTAGGACTAGCACCTTTTACCAACCCGGGGAACTAAAACTGTCCACGTTAGGACACCCACTTCTCTAGCATGAAGAAAATTTGTCAATAAAATTGTCCACGTCAGGACTCCCTCCTTCATTGGTCCCAAACCACAAACTTCTCAACACTGACGTAACAGTGACTTCGAGGCGGCCTCTACTGGGGATATTTGGAAACCAAACTGCCGGATGCCTGTTCTGATAACCGGTGGCACCTTCTGAAATTCTGATTCTTGAAACCCTTTGATGACAAATAACTCTGCTTGGGGGCAAGGAGAAATTCATCATGATAACTCTGGCGGGGAAAACAAGAGAAATTTACACAAATAACTCTGTTCGGAGACAAAGAGAACCTCATCCCGATAACTCTGTGGGGAATATGGCCGAAACTACCATTTTCGTTGAATGTCTCACGCCGAGATCTTGAATTTTTTTTGGTAATTCACTTGAGCAAGAGCTCCCTCCACCTGCAAGAGAAACAATACTTGAAACAAACGGTTAGCCAACCTGGTTCATGTTTCAAAATGCATATGTTTGACAATGACGCAATGCTCCACTCAACATGGAAATGCTACGTGGTTTTTATTTGGTGGATGCGAGTATGACACTATATGCCAATACAAATGCAGACTCGAACTGCTGGGATATAGGAAACCGCTTCAGCAAAATAAATGCTGAAGACAATGCCGACTCCTGCTGGGGATAGCCAGGTGCTGCAGAATTATTCCAGCAAAATAAATGCTGGAAAAGTGGGATCAACTCTGCTGAGGATTGGGAACTTAACCAAGCACCCCGTTGAAGTAACACCCTGCTGGGGAATATAACTCTGCTAGAGAGTAGCAGATGTGCACAGTATGATTGGACTCCTGTTGGAGAGTGAACGGATATCACACGGTATTCTGGCAAAATAAATGTCAGGACTCACAACCAACTCTGTCGGGGAGAGTCTTAATCTTCGAGTTCTACTGGGAGGAATGAAAATACTTGCTGAAAAGAGAACTCCACTAGGGATGGACGATTCTCTTGGGGAAAATCAACTGACTCCGCTGGGGGAGAGCAAATGACCCTGCGGGGGAAGATAAACTGCCTGAATACAGCTCACCAATTGGAAATATTAATCTTCTGAGGCTGAACCACTCTGCTTGAGATAGAGGAATCCTTCTGGGGGACACCGCACTGCCTGAATACAGCCTGCAATCTTGGAATCACCAAACTCTGCTAAGGATAAACGACTTTGCTAGAGAACGCCCTTTGGATAAGCTACGACTAGCTGGGGAATTCGATCCGTCTTCAGTAAGGAACATTGTTATCTCGGAATCGCGACCTGCATGGGGATCGGGTCTTTCGTTATGCCTCTGGTCAATACTGCAATCTTTTGATCGTCCACTTCATACGGCTACGAACCCTGCAACAACACAAACAAGACAAGACAAGTCTACACAACCAAATCTATTCAGGTTAGCGTTAGTGACATCATTCAGTTAATTCAAAGTTTTAACAATTATTGGCAAGGGCCAGCGGCGTTATGTACTTGCTAGCTTCATTAAGCCTAGGCGTTTATCATGCACAAAACAGTAAAGAACTAGCATCAAGTGTTGAATAACATATTTTATTGATAGGGCCCCTGAATGGGCAGAGTTTTGTACACGGGATGTAACTCCTGAAAAGAGGAAGCTACACACACAAATATACAGGTATGCACAAAAATCATAAATATATTGACAAATTAAATTTGTACACATGTCGGCAACGGGATGCAGACGAACATCACGAACTGACCCTCCTATGACTCGTCCGACTCTAATGCTTTCCCGGTATTCACACTTCCGAAGAGATTGTATCTGATAATCGACCCCTCAGGTATATTCTCCCGCACCGAAGCTCAACGCAGTATCAAATTTGGACCGCAGTCATTTGCTTTTCAAATCCCTAACTTTTGCGTGAACCGCCCTTTACGGGTTTTCAGTTCACCGGGATACCCTTTTTTTGCTGAAGCGGCCCAGTGTAGGTTTTCAACTTCGCGGGTGTACATTTTTTTCAATTTTATCCCTAACTTTTGCCCGAACCTTTCATTCTGTTTTTGGTTCGCCAGGATGCCCCATTTTTGCCTGGACTCTCTTTTTTCTGTCCAGCAGGTCAATTTCAAGCAAAGTATTTTTTAACTGCGTCCGAATTTACAGGCGACGTAAAGTCTTCACCGTCCATGGTGGACAACAACAACGCTCCTCCTGAAAAGACCTTTCTGACAACGTATGGCCCTTCGTAGTTGGGGGTCCATTTGCCCCTGTGATCTGCCTGCGGCGGGAGAATCCTTTTCAGCACAAGGTCGCCCGTCTGAAAGCTCCGAGGATGTATCTTCTTATCATACGCTTTCTTCATTCGGCTCTGGTACAAACGACCGTATGCTAGAGAAGCTAGCCTCTTCTCATCCATTAAACTCAGCTGGTTCAACCTATCTTTCACCCATTCTGCCTCATCCAGTTGAACGTCTCGCAATACCCTCAGAGAAGGAATCTCGACTTCCAGTGGTAGCACTGCCTCCATTCCGTATACTAACGAGAACGGGGTTGCCCCGGTTGATGTGCGTACCGTCGTACGATAACCGTGCAAAGCAAAGGGTAGCATCTCGTGCCAATCCTTATAGGTCACCACCATCTTTTGAACGATCTTCTTTATATTCTTGTTGGTCGCTTCAACAGCGCCATTCATCTTGGGTCGGTAAGGGGAGGAGTTGTGATGTTCGATCCTGAAATTTTGACAGAGCTCCTTCATCATTTTGTTATTCAGGTTTGAACCGTTGTCGGTGATTATCCGCTCGGGGATTCCATATCTACAAATGATATCTATGATATCTCTCTTAATGAACCTGGCCACCACTTGCTTAGTTACATTCGCATAAGACGCCGCTTCTACCCACTTGGTGAAATAATCGATTGCTACGAGAATGAAACGGTGCGCCGTTAGAAGCTGTCGGCTCGATCTTTCCAATCATATCGATTCCCCACATCGAGAATGGCCATGGCGATGACATCACATTCAGAGGACTCGGAGGCACATGGATCTTATCAGCATAGATTTGGCACTTGTGCATTTCTCGCAAACTTGAAACAATCAGTTTCCATAGTCAGCCAAAAATAACCTGCCCGCAGCAGCTTCCTCGTCATAGCATGCCCACCAACATGCGTACCAAATGTACCTTCATGTATTCCTCCATGAGCAGTTTCGCCTCTTTTCATCTACGCAACGCAGCAGCACCAAGTCGTGGTTTCTTCTGTATAAGACACCATCCGGATTCAAATAGAAATTACCCGCTAATCTCCTGAGAGTCTTTTGATCTTGACTGGATGCCCCAGCCGGATACTCTTTATTCTTCAGGAAATTAGGATATCGAAATACCACGGTTTATCGTCAGATGCTTCGTCGATAGCAAACACGAAGGCAGGTCTGTCAAGCCGAGAGATAATGATTCTGGGGAGCCTCGTTCCAGAAGTTGACTTTGTACATGGAAGATAAAGTGGCTAGGGCGTCCGCCATCTGATTCTCTGCTCGCGGTACATGATGCAATTCAACTTTGTCAAAGAACGACAACAATCTCCTTGCATAGTTCATGTACGGTATCAAATTGGGCTGACGTGTCTCCCATTCCCCTTTAATCTGATTCACTACCAGAGTTGAGTCTCCGTATACGTCTAGATTCTTGATTCGCAAATCAATGGCTTCTTCAAGCCCATTATACAAGCTTCGTATTCGGCTTCATTATTGGTCACTGCAAAGGTCAATCGAGCAGTAAACGGATGTGCGACCCGTGTGGAGTGGTGATGATTGCCTCTATTCCGCTACCGTAAGCGTTTTACAGCTCCGTCAAAGATCAACTTCCATTTGGAACCCGGTTCTGGTCCTTCGTCTGGCAACGGCTCTTCGCAATCTTTCATCTTTAGGTTACATGATATCCTCGTCAGGAAAAATCAAACCTCATCGATTGGTAATCTTCAATAGGCTGCTCTGCCAGATACTCAGACAACACACTCCCCTTTATAGCCTTTTGCGAGACATACTGGATGTCATATTCAGTCAAGACCATCTGCCCACCGGGTAAATTCTTCCTGACAACGCCTGCTTTTCGAATACATATTTGATGGGATCCATCTTCGAGATGAGCATGGTTGTATGATTCAGCATGTATTGCCTCAAACGCTTGGCGGCCCAGGCTAGCGCGCAACAAGTTTTCTCGAGCATTGAGTATCGAGATTCACAATCTGTAAATTTCTTACTCAAGTAGTAGATCGCATGCTCTTTTCTTCCTGTCTCGCCGTGTTGACCGAGAACACAACCCATACTTCCCTCAAGAACTGTCAAATACATAATCAAAGGTCTCCCTGCCACTGGGGGTATCAGAATAGGAGGCTCCTGCAAATACCGCTTTATTTTATCAAATGCCTTTTTGACATTTTCGTTCCACGTTACAGCTTGATATTTTTTCAACAGCTTGAATAACGGCTCACACGTAGCTGTTAGGTGAGATATGAACCGAGCGATGTAGTTCAACCTCCCTAAAAACCCGCGCACCTCTTTTTTCTGTTTTCGGCGTTGGCATTTCTTGTATTGCTTTTATTTTTGCAGGATCGACCTCTATCCCTCTTTCGCTTTACGATAAACCCCAGCAGTTTACCCGATCTCACCCCGAAGGTGCACTTGTTAGGGTTCAGTCTCAGCCTGAACTTCCTAAGCCTTTTGAATAACTTCAGCAGATTCACTAGATTGCTCTCCCTTCATCTGGATTTGGCAATCATATCGTCAACATAAACTTCGATCTCCTTATGCATCTTATCATGAAAAAGAGTCGTCATTGCATGCTGATACGTTGCCCCAGCATTCTTTAATCCGAAGGCATCACTTTATAACAAAATGTTCCCCAAGGCGTTATGAAAGTAGTCTTCTCCATGTCCTCTGGTGCCATTTTAATCTGATTATAGCCTGAGGAACCATCCATGAAGGAGAATACGGAGTATTGAGCAGTGTTGTCAACTAACACATCGATATGAGGAAGTGGAAAATCGTCCTTCGGGCTCGCTTTGTTCAAGTCACGGTAATCGACGCACATTCTCACTTTACCGTCCTTCTTTGGCACTGGTACAATGTTAGCGGACCCATGAGGGATATTTTGTCACAGCCAGGAAACCAGCATCCCACTGTTTTTGAACCTCTTCCTTAATTTTCACTGCCATATCTGGTCTAGTTCTGCGAAGCTTTTGCTTGACCGGCGGGCATTCTTCTTTCAACGGCAGACGGTGCACAACCATAATCTGTATCGAGCCCTGGCATGTCTTCATACGACCAAGCGAACACATCACTATACTCTCGGAGCATTTCAACCAGTCTTCGCTTGACGTCGCTCTGCAGCGCGGCTCCTATACGAATATTCTTTTCAACCCCTTCCGACCTCAGGTTGATAATTTCGATGACCTCTTCGTGAGGCAAATGACTCTTTTCCTCTTGCTTCACCAACCAAGACAATTCTTACGGGAACGTCACCATCTTCAACAATCTCTTCTTCGGCCTGAAATACCGGGTGCTCAAAAGTCGGGACGAGTCATAGGTGGTTCAAGGATGTCATCTGAAAATGTTATCCTGCAAAAGGAATGGTTAAATGCTTCAAAATGCGTATAAAGCGAATAACCACGTTGCCATTTTATTGAAAAATACAAAACAAGAAAAACAGAGATCTCAATATTTGCACATGAAAAAACGCCTTTTATTTATGATAAACACGCAATGTTCATAACAGCACAGCCCTAAGCAAATCATGATGCCCCGGGCAAGACACCAGATTGTTCAACAATTAATAAACAAAGCATTACTGTTTTAAGAGTCACAGGAACAAGCTCCTGAATAGACCAGTTGCACAAGCCCTGTCCTGGCCGCGCTCGGCTGAATCCAGGCGTCCATATCGAAGTCGCTGTCTCCTTCGTCAGACTCTGAAGCAGCGTTGACGGTCTCATGACATACTCCACTGGCAGTGATGGTTATTGGCCCTCTGAAACAGGGTGCCCCCACAGCAGGTGCTGACGACGACGGTTGATATCCCAGCCCACACCGGTCCATCTTCACGGAATATCCAGCACTTTGCCCCAGCCCTTTGTTTCACCAGTCTCTACCAGAGCTTGAGCTTCTTTATACGACGAGACGGCTATCTCTGGCACTTTGCTCGGCCCCGGGACCTTTTTCCTTGATGTGCAACCCTTCAAATGCCTGACATGGTGTTTCGTGAATCTCTCCATCGACCTCCACATACTTAAATGACGACAGATGGCTGACCAGGATGTCTTCTTCTCCGCATACGGTGACCACGCTGTCTCCCACCATATATTTCAACTTTTGATGCAAGGTAGACGTGACTGCCCCAGCCCCATGGATCCAGGGTCTTCCGAGGAGGCAGCTATATGCAGGCTGGATGTCCATGATATAAAACTCAATCGCGAAAACCTCCGGCCCCACCTGTAAAGGTAATGTTATGGATCCAAAAACTGTTCTTCGCGTACCATCGAATGCCCTGACCACCAAGTCACTGGGCGTGCACAGGATTCCTCTGACATCTAGCTTCATCATCGCTTTCTTGGCAGCACGTTCAAAGACGATCCGGTGTCTACCAGTACATGAGACATGACTGATCCTCTACACTCGACAGATACGTGCAGCGCCATATTATGATCTCTCCCCTTAGGAGTTAAATCAAAGTCTGTAAAGCCCAAGCTATGGCCCGCATTCACATGTGCTAACACCCCCTCCAGCTGATTCACGGATACGTCTTGGGGTACGAAGGAAGTATCCAGGACTTTCAACAGTGCATTTTTGTGAGCTTCAGAACACAGTAGCAACGACAGTATAGATATTTTTGACGGCGTCCTGTTGCAGATGCTCAACAATCTTATAATCGCTTTTACGGATCAAGCGCATGAACTCTTCCACATCCTTCGATGCCGCTTCTTTTCCGCTTGCCTGCACAGGGACGTTCTCAACCATCTTTCCCTTCCCCTTTGCCAGTCGCTCGGCCTCTACCTCAGGCGATATGAAGATTCTCCCACTCCTTGTCATACCTCCGGTACCAACAACGTTATCTACAGTCTCAGCTGGCTGCTTATTAACATCAATTCTTTATTCCGTCACAATACACTTCCAACCCATATGACCATGGGACTGCTTTTGTGCTCTCGTATGGGATTGGTCCGACCTTAGTGATAGTGATCGGTGGTCGCTGGGCCCGGTGCCGTTATAGTGATTGTCTTTCGAGGAATCGTTACAGTGGCCACATCACTTTGCTTGTCTGCTAATGCCCCTGCAGGTTCTTCAACTGCTGTTCGGTCAAACTGCAACGTGCCGCCATCTATTAAAGCCTGAATACCCTTCTTTAAGTCATCACAACCCCCAGCTAGGGTCCAACACTCTAAGCAATATTCGTCACATCCAGGATAGACACCCCCTTGCAATAGTCTGCTCTTTATCTCGCTCAATGGTGTCTTGAGGTCATCCACATTCATAATCAGATTCAAACCCTCCTCATTCAGAATGGCGTTTTCCCCATGATTGGGCATGGGCTTCTGCACTATATTCGGACCCGCCGTTCCAAAATTAATAGCCTTACTATCCAACAAGTCCTGCACGACATGCTTAACGCATGGCAACCCTCTACATCATGGCCCGGGGGCCCCATAGTGGAATTCACAGTGCCTGCTTGCATCATAACCATACGGAGGAGTTCCCGTTATTGGCGCCAGAGTTCTTTTCTCCACCAAGTTCAGCCCTAGCAATGTCTGTAACAAATCTGCATAAGTTGAAGGAGGCTTCTCAAACACTCTCCTTGGCTTACCCCCCCTGGAATCTTCGTTGTGCAGGCTGTGCCCCCTGCTGTGGCTGCTGCTGCTGCTGTTGTTGCATTGGTTGTTGCTGAAACGGTTGTTGTTGAAAAAGAATAGTAACACTCGCCACCTGCTGCGGCTGATTATACTGGTTTCGACCTCTGCCTCTGCCTCTGCCTCTGCCTCCAAACACTGCGCTTGCATCGCCCTGACGGCGCCCACCAAAAGCCTTCCTGTTACTGCCAGATGCAATTGAATCCTCAGCTGGAATCTTCCATGTTTAATGTTGCTTTCAATCTTTTCTCTCCCATCAGAATTAAGTCTGAGAAACTAGCCAAAGATGTGTGTAACAACTTGTCATAAAACATGTCGGTGAATGTTCCTATGAACATGTCATTCATTTCCTTGTCTTCTAAAGGAGGACGGACCCTAGCAGCCATGTCGCGCCATCTTTGCGCATACTCTTTAAAGCTCTCACCCTTCTTCTGAGACAGCCCCTTGCAATTGGACCTGATTGGGTGCCAAGTCGCTGTTGTACTTATAGTGAGCTACAAATGCCTCTGCCAGCTGCTTCCATGTCTTTATATGAGTTGGCTCCAATCCCATATACCACTCGAGGGAAGGACCAGACAGGCTATCTTGAAAGAAATGCATTAGCATCCTCTCATCAGTTGAATACGCAGACATCCTTCTGTAATATGACCGCACGTGCACTTTTGGACAGGTGTCCCCTTTATACTTGTCAAACGTAGGGGCTTTGAATTTGATTGGCACCCTTAAGCCAGGCACTAGACCCATTGTT
>CAWUDS030004844.1:0-71534 GCA_963859935.3 Lathyrus sativus | reverse complement strand
AGCCGAAATACCTCAGAAGATAGCCCGTTCGCAAGTCCAAACCAGTTCGCGTAAGTAACCATATCCAAATTTGGTCCATATCTGAAAAAGAAAACCAAAATCCAAACGAGTCCAGTTATCCAAATGAAATCAAAACAAATCCAGAAATACAGATATCCAAATCCATGACGGAGTCAGTTCGTATCAGTAAGTCAAATCCATATCATAAGAAATTAGATTCGATCCAGTATCAGAAAACAAATCATGAGCAAATCCAACAGATATCAGAAAGTGAACCGTATCAGAGATAACAAATATCAGACAAATCACAAGGGTCCACATCTGATAAAATCCGAGAATCCATCATTTGATCAAATCTGCATCAGAAATAAATAAAACTAAATCAAATCCAGCAAAATCAAATCAAAAGTTGCAACTTTCATCAGAAATATAACGTAAAGCGCGCCAACAGTCCAAGGCCCAAAAAAAAAAACAAAGATAAAAGGCGGAGTATAAAATAGAGAGGCGGGGGCGAGAGTGTAAGAAAAAAAAACGACAAAACCCTAGCATCAAGAAGAAGGACGCGTCCACCAAATCAAAAAACGGTGCAAGCATCAAACTCACGTATCATCATCACCGCTCGAGTTCATAAATATACAACCTCAAAGTATTCAAACGAAGGTTCACCGGCACCACTCGTCAGAGTGGCGGGCAATCCCCTCCTCGAGGCTCAGCAAACATCATTGCCTTCCAGCGCGCACTGTATCCGCTAGATCGTTAAAAGGTAGAACGAAAACTCTGAATCGTGTGTTTTAATCATGTTTGTTGTATGTTTCAGGAAGGATTAGAGGATGAAATTGGTGAGGACGATTCAAGAACGAGACATGCAAGAAGAGGAAGCAAGGTCAGCGCCGCGAGAACGATGGGGGTTCGTAACCCTAAAAGAGAGTTGCTCTTTTTGGCTCACGATGAACATACCGGGCCGAAGAACAAAGATAAATCGACCCAAAAATAATTCCTCTTTACATGTTGTTTTGTTTTTAACTTTATTTTTGGTTCTGTTCTCTTATTTAAATATGAGTTTTATAATTTTAGTAATTGCCATACAGCAAATAAGTTAATATTTTATAATAACTAATTACACTCTTTTAATATAATAATAAATAGAACTTTTTTTTTATAAATAATTAAAATCCCTTTCTTTTAAATTAAACTTTCTTTTTAGATAATAATAAGGACCTTTTTTAGATATTAGGAGAAAATATTTTGGTAGTTAAAATTTTGTTTATAATAGAACTAAGACTCTTTTTTTAGATAATTAAGTAAAAACGATTTTTGAAAATTAAACTTAAGTTGTTAATATTAAAACTCCTATTTCAACTTAATTTGAATGTTTTTTTATATATCACAAATAAACCACAAAATCTCTAAACTTTCCGTTTTCGTTTTGTAATCTCTCTGACCACTGTCTATTACTGGTTTACTAATTTTGCTTGTCTATGTTGCAGCTTAATATGTTGCCCTAATCCGTCTTTTGCACCTTTCAGTTTGAATTAAATTATATTTGTATTTGTTTCTCACTTGTAACCTCGCGAACCTAATAATCGCGTTTACGTTTCTGTCTTTAAGTTTCTACTGATGTATGATTTAAATTTTCCGCATTCATTTACCGTTAATCAGTCACCTCGCACACATCCGAAGGTTAGGTCTAACCGTTTGGCCACCATGCCAATAGTCCTCAAACCCTCAAACTTCACACATTCAATTTCAAACCCTCAAAATTACACCCTTACAAACCCTAATTTTCACAAATGCCTCGCCGCAGGCTAAATTACAATTTTACCCCTAGCATTAGGTCAAAGAGCCGCCACGCTCATTTTAGGGTTTCCCGCCGTGAAATCCCTAACCTAACCCTAATTCACTTAACAATTCAACGTAGAGATTTGGAGTTTCTACACTCCACGTAAGCGTGTCCTTAAGATGCGTTTATTCCCCTTGAGACCTTGACCACAGTCAAGAAGTCTCTAACCTCCCTCTTGAGGGGAACTACGATTACTCTGATTCCACTCCCGTAAGGATACGTAGGCACAAGATGCGATGTCTTGCCGAGTAAACTTAGAATTAACCCCCTTTATTATTTATTATTGCTTATTTATATTTTATTTATCTTTTTAATTATTTTGCTTATTATTTTGTAATTGTTTCTTGGATGTAAAGTTGTTTAATTATTTAATTATTATTATGGTTAGTAATTAGGGAGTGTAACAACCTGTATGTAATATTAAAATAAATTTAGATCACTTTTAAATAAAGATAATTAAAATAAACACGTCACACACGTAAGTCGATTTTAATCGCCGTCTCACTTCCTAAGGATATCCCTCAAGTTGCCTACGAATAATGGTTAAGTGGGGTGTATAAAGCAAGTCCCGCAAAAAGAAAATCATCAAAGTCCCTTATGGTTGCCTTTACGAATCGAGTCCCTTTCGAAAAATGATGATAGTCCCTCCAGTTTGCTTATTACATCCCACAATGGCCTTCAAAAATCCAATTGTCCCTCACATGTCCCTTAACATCCAAAGTAAGGACTACCTACTCCATTATAGTAGGGATAGTCTTACTAAGGAAAGGATAAAGAATAAGAAAGACCTTAAAACATTAGGGTAGACTACTCCTAGATACTTGCTCGCTTCAAAACTTTTTCACACTTAAACAAATTTTCAACAAGCTTTCAAACAAGTTCTTAACACATCCTCACATGGATTATTTATTAACTATTCTGAAAATTTTCTATTCACACACTACAATTTCAAAACAATTCAAAAGTGAGCTTAAGTACCTAAGAGCCCATGGATAACCATGGATGAAAAGGATGCTAATACCTTCCCTTTTCATAACCTACCCCCCGGACCCAAAATATTCTCTAAGGTCTTTCCTGTTCTTTTATAACCTTTCCTTATGGATAAAATAAAAGTCGGTGGCGACTCTTGCTATCCGCAACATTGTTTAAAGTCAGTTCACCGGGTTACAGAACTGGCGACTCTGCTGGGGATCTATTTAAGAGGGGTACCCTTAGGAATTAAGATCACTTTAAATTGTTTGCCTTGTTTGCTTTATTATTATATTGTTGGGGTGCTCTTATGTGTGAAAGGTCCTAACCCGGATCTAGTGTACCTTAGGTAAATGGCAATAGACCAAGGAAACTGTACGACGTATATCGATACGGTTGATCTGCTGGCCATAGTTAGTGCGACTTCTTGGTTGGTGCTTATATTCCTTAAGTCAAGTTGAGGATAATATTGAGGCTGCCATATGTTGTCAATGCACTAACTGACTTTTAGAACCCTAGTTAACTCATCTTGGCCTTTAGAAAGTAGTGAGGTAACCGGCTTTGGTGCAGACTGAAGTTGGTTGACACTCGATACTACGCTCATTGAGATCTTAAACTTGGAGGGTTTTGGTTGGCAAGTAAGTTGCCTTCTGAACAACCACCCTTGTGAAGGATCAATGATATTGAGATCCCTTAGAACCTGGTTACTTTTGTAGGACAGGATGAACCATCTAACTTCAGGGGAGGGTACTTGCCTTTGAACCTCATGCAAGCCTTTAAACCTAGGGCTATGGTGTGACTTGTTTGTGTGTGCCACATGTTTGTGATTGAGCATGACATCATGACATCATCATGCATCATAAGCATATCATTTTCCCTAACCATTTCAAGGACCAAAGGATTTATCTTTGTTCTTTGTTGCAGGTCATGGCTTCTGCTCGTAGAAACACCATCAGGATCAACTTTGTAGGGATACCTGCTAAGCTCAAGGAGTTGGTTTCCCTAGTGCCTGATCATTCCCAGTTCAACAAGAGACATGGTCACTTATTGGATCTAGTTACTTCAGGGTTCAGTGAAGACATGATGAGTGTGCTGTTTCAGTTCTTTGACCCTAAGCACCATTACTTTACATTTCCTGATTATCAGCTGGTTCCAACCATGGAGGAGTTCTCTAAACTTCTGGGTATACCTGTTCTTGATCAGAAGCCATTCACAGGCTTAGAGAAGGAGCTTAAACCGGAAGTTATTGCTGCAGCTCTACATCTGAAGAAGTCTGACATTGTTCTAGAGACGAGAAGTGGAGTTAAAGGTATTCTTGCCAAGGTATTAGTGGATAAAGCTCAAATGTTCTTGAAGGCTATGAGTTACGATGCTTTTGAGGAGATCTTAGCCTTATTGATTTATGGCTTAGTGTTGTTCCCCAATCCTGATCAGTTCATAGACGTTCATGCCATCAACATATTCCTGAGACACAATCCAGTGCCTACCTTACTTGGAGACATCCTACATTCTCTTCACACCCGTACTACAAGGGCAAGAGGAACTTTGATGTGCTGCATACCTTTACTTTCTAGGTGGTTTATTTCTCACCTTCCTCGCTCAGTAATGAAGAATGCGCAAGGGTTCAGATGGTCCAAGAGGATCATGTCACTTTCTCACTCAGACATCCATTGGTGCTCCAGATCTATGGAGAATGTCACCATCATTGACCGTTGTGGGGAGTTTCCTAATGTACCACTTCTAGGCATAAGAGGAGGCATCACCTACAACCCATCTCTAGCTTTACGACAGTTTGGTTACGCCCGGAGCGATGGTCCACATGACAAGTTGATTCAGGGCATTGTGTTTGACTACGACAACGATCTTCAGGGTTACCGTCAGAGATTCATCCGAGCTTGGGGAAAGGTAAACAGGATTGACAGCAAGACACTGGAGCCTAAGTACACTATTCCTATGGAGGCTTATCTCAGATGGGTACGATCTCGTGCTCAGACACTCATGATGCCATATCCTGCCGTCCTACCAGTTACCATGGAACCTGTTGCTGAAGGAGACACAGCTTATACCATCCTTCACCCAGACATGCCTACTGATATGGAAGACTTGCAGAGATCATGGATCCAACTGAAAGAGCAAAGGGATACTTTCGAGGCTCATTACAAAGCAAGCCAAGCAAGGATCCTAGAGCTAACAAAGCTACTTCATGAGGAACGAAACCTCAACTCATACCTCAACACCAAGAGGAAACGTCCATGGGAGACTTAAAACCCCATCTTTTGTACTTATTTCGTTTTCATTTTTTGTAAGCCTAAAAGGCAAAACAAGTTATTACTAATAAAAAGTTACTTTCTTGTTTGTTTAAGCAAATTTAAATCCTGCGGTCCTTGAAAACATTGCATATGCATTCCCATATCATTGCATCACAGGTTTATAATTGTGCACGGGTTTCTCATCTTCTCGCTGTTTATTTCAGCAATGGCTCTTGAACAATCAGTTAAGGATCTCCAGGCACAGAATGCACAGTTCCAAGAGCTGATCCTGAACCTATCCAAGGGGCAGGATGAATTGAAGACACTGCTGGCCAAGAAGACTAAGAAGGCTAGAAGGTCTGCTGGGTTGCTCAACATGGGAAGAAGGTTCAAAGGTCCTGACAAGACCAAGGAACAGGTTGAAGACTATGAATCTGAAGAATCTGAGCAGGAGAGAGGCAGTCTCCACAACACTATGGGGGACTCTGATTCTGAGGCTAACTACTACCATGAGCCTAACGAAGACAAATTCAAGATGCTGGTGGATAGAATGGATGCTATGGAATTACAGAAATCATCTGGGCTGGATTTTGAGGATTTGAGCTTGATATCTGGGGTGGTCATACCCATTGGGTTCAAAGTTCCTACATTTGTTGTCTACGATGGGGTCTCTTGTCCCAAATTGCATCTGAGGTCTTATGTCAGAAGAATTCAACCCCACACTGCTGATAAAAAGTTGTGGATCCATTTCTTTCAAGAGAGTTTATCTGGAGCTCAGCTAGAGTGGTATTATCAGTTGGAGAGTGTCAACATCAGAGATTGGAATGACCTTGCTGAAGCTTTCTACAAGCAGTATCAATACAATGCTGACTTAGCCCCCACTCGCATGCAGCTTCAAAGCATGTCTATGGGTGCCAAAGAAAGCTTTAAGGAGTATGCTCAGAAGTGGAGAGACTTAGCTGGAAGAGTTCAACCCCCTTTGACTGATAGGGAGTTGGTTGATATGTTCATGTGTACGCTGAATGGTCCGTTTTACAGTCATCTCATTGGAAGCTCATCATCTGGCTTCACTGAGTTGATCATGACAGGAGAGCAAGTAGAGAATGGTATCAAGAGTGGTAAGATTCAAGTGGGCACTTCTTCATCAGGTGCTGCAAAGAAGCCTCCCACTGGGAAGAAAGAATCTAATGCTGTGTATGGTCAGCCTGATCGTAACAGAAGGCATCAGTCTGTTAGTGCAGTTCATATTTCAAATCCAACTCCTGCAACAACAGAGCAGCCTCAAGGCAACCAACAGAGGGCTAGAAGACAGTTCACGAAGATCAACATGTCAATGGCTCAGGCATTGCAACACTTGTTGAAAGCTGAACTTATTACCCTGAGGGAGGCCCCTCAGAATCCCAATGTTACCTCTCCCAAGTACAATCCCAATGCACGATGTGCATATCATTCAAACTGTCCAGGACATGATACTAATAACTGCTGGGTCTTGAAGAACAAAATTCAGGATATGATTGATGCTGGAGAAATTGAGTTTGATCCACCAGGTACTCCAAATGTGATTACAGCTCCAATGCCAAATCACGAGAAGACTGTCAACGCCATTGATGAAGATATTGATGAAGATCTGCATGTCTATTCAGTTATGGAGTTGAGCACACCATTGTCTGTTATCAAAAAGAGGTTAGTACAAGCTGGGATCTTTCCGGGTTGTCATGAAGATTGTCTATATTGTACCTATAAGCCGGATAGTTGCTTCATTTTGAGAGATGGGATTCAACGTCTCATGGATAAATATACTATAGTGTTTGAAAGAAGACCAGCATCTGTAGAAAGTATGGTGGATCATCTGACTCAGGGTAAGAAGATTGAAGAGGTTGACATGGTTGACAAAGTACCACTAAGAATCACTTCAAAGGGTCCCATTAAAATCACTCATCAGGGCCCAATCAAGATTACTGCTGAAGGTCCTGTGAAAGTTGTCGCTGAAGCCAGAGTAGCTCCTCTGATCATTACCACTCCTGGTCCTATTTCTTATACATCTGACAAAGCTGTGCCTTGGCACTATGGGTCTGATGTTTACATCCATGGTGTCAAGCAGGAGCCTTTACCTGATATGCCTGTTGACATTGATAATATTGCTGGATCTAGCAAGATCACTCCGTAGTGGAAGAGTCTTCTCTCCTCCAGTTGCTTTTAAGAGTGCAGTTACTCCTGCTGTTACTTCCCACACTGATGCTCGGGGCAAGGGTCCTGTTATTGAGCCTGTATCTACTAATGTGCCAGCTTGCTGATGACCTCTCTAAGCAGATGGAAGAAGTATTGAAAATCATTCGCAAGAGTGATTATGATATTGTTGATCAGCTGGGGCATATTCCCTCAAAGATTTCTATGCTCTCCCTGTTATTATGTTCTGAGGCTCATGCCAAGTCATTGATCAAGTTTCTAAAGATGGCTCATTGTACCCAGTGCAATTTCTGTGGACCAGTTTGAGAATTGTGTTGCTCACCTGACCTATGACAACGGGTTAGGATTTTCTGATGCTGACTTGACCCCCTGCTAAGAGGGATCATAACAGGGCCTTGCATATTTCAATTGAATGCAGGGGCACTACCCCTGTCTCATGTGCTGATAGACAATGGTTCCTCTCTGAATGTGTTGCCTAAGGAAGTCCTGAACAAGCTGAGTCCTAAAGATACGGTATTGAAGCCCAGTAATATTGTGGTAAAGGCTTTTGATGGTTCTAGAAGAGTAGTGCATGGGGAAATTGATCTTCCAATCAAGGTTGGCTCTCAGGTGTTTACCGCTACATTCTATGTGATGGATATTCGTCCTTCGTACTCATGTCTGCTTGGTCGTCCCTGGATCCATGGGGGCAGGTGCTGTGACCTCCACATTACATCAAAAGTTGAGATATCCGGTGAATGGAAAAGTTGTTACTGTCTTTGGAGAGGAGAGAATACTTTGTCAGCCATGTAAACAACTTTCAAATATCTGGAAGTAGAAGGTGAATACATTGAAACTCCATGTCAGTCATTTGAAGTGGTTCCCTGGGTTGTTAAGGATTAGTGTGACTCCTCCTGCTGTGAAGAAGGTTCCTGTGGTCATCAGAAACCCTCCAACAATGGCAATGGCCTCCCTCAATAATGCAAAAGCTGTGGTGGAAGAAGGGGTGTTGTACTATTTGGGGTCAGCTTCCTGATATTCCATACAAGTCTGACAAGTTTGGTTTGGGTTTCACTGCAGAGTCCCAGAAGGCTGTTCGTCGTGCTCGTGCTGTTTGTATCACCAATCAAGGGGTTATCAATGCTGTGGGAGATCAAGATGAAGACTACAGCTTGGAGGCATGGATTTTTCCTACTGTGGGTGCTGGACTCAATAATTGGACAGCTGAAGATGTTATCCCTATCTCCTTTAGTCAGGAGTAAATACTATTACTGTGTTATTGTTTTTAAATCTTTCAAGCCATGTGCCTTACCCGGGGCACAATGGTGTGCTTGTTACGGGTTGTCATTTCATTTGCATACTTCATTCAATAAAATCCAAGTGGACGTTTCATTTTCGTAAATATTGTGTTCCTTGTCTTTCTTTTTCTTTTATTTTTGCTTTATCAGCTATGTGTTCTTACACACACCCACGTCACTAAAAATGCAGATCCTCATCCACTCTGGATCCAGTTGATAACAGTCCTACTATTGCCAATTACAATTTCGAGAATCCGATCTATCAAACTAAAGACGGAAACGAGGACGATTGTGAAATACCTGTGGAGCTTGCTAGGTTGTTACAACAAGAAGAGAAAGCTATACAGCCACATGAAGAGCCCAGTCGAAGTTGTGAATCTGGGAACTGAAGAAAACAGAAAAGAGGTCAAGATAGGGGCATCTGTCAAAGATAGGAAGTTCCTGAGAAGGTGTTTCTTGCTAAGTTCTTTCTGAGTAATGGTATTCTGTATAAGCGTAATCATGATTCAACTATGCTTCGTTGTGTGGATAAGAAGGAAGCTACAGAAATTATGGAAGAGATGCATGATGGGACCTTTGGCACTCATTCTAGTGGTCAATACCATGGCAAAGAAGATTTTGAGAGCAGGTTACTATTGGTCTACCATGGAAGCTGATTGCTATCAACACTCCAGAATATGTCACAAATGTCAAATCTATGCTGATAAAGTACATTGTACCTCCATCTCCATTGAATGTGTTGACTGCTCCTTGGCCCTTTGCCATGTGGGGCATTGATATGATTGGTGAGATCAAGCCTACTGCTTCTAATGGGCATCGTTTCATCCTGGTTGCTATTGATTACTTCACGAAGTGGGTAGAGGCAGCTTCATTTGCATCTGTGACTAAGAATGTTGTGGCTCGGTTCATTAAGAATAATCTCATATGTAGGTTATGGTATCCCTGAAAGGATTATCACTGACAATGGCTCTAATCTGAACAACACTATGATTACTGATCTCTGTACGCAGTTCAAGATTAAGCATCACAACTCTTCTCCGTATCGTCCAAAGATGAATGGGGCAGTTGAAGCTGCTAATAAGAACATTAAGAAGATTGTACAGAAGATGACTGTTACTTACAAGGATTGGCACGAGATGTTACCATTTGCTCTGCATGGTTATCGTACCACAATACGTACTTCAACAGGGGCAACCCCATTCTCCTTAGTCTATGGTATGGAAGCAGTTCTGCCTATTGAAGTTCAGATCCCCTCCTTGAGAATTATAAAGGATGCAGGCTTGGATGAAGATGAGTGGATTCAGACTCGACTTGACCAGATAAATTTGATTGATGAGAAAAGGTTAGCAGCGGTTTGTCATGGCCAAGATGTACCAGAAACGGATGATCAAAGCTTTTAACAAGAAGGTTAAGCCAAAGGTATATCAGGCTGGTGACTTGGTAATCAAGCGTATCATATTACCACAGGGTGATCCTAGGGGCAAGTGGACTCCAACATATGAGGGACCATTTGTAGTCAAGACAGTGTTCTCAGGAGGTGCCATGATATTGACTATAATGGATGGTGAAGACTTCCCACAACCTGTAAACGCAGACATAGTTAAAAAATACTACGCATAAAAAGAGACCCGCTAGGTTGACAGGCCTAGGCAAAAATAAGGGCATGTGTTTTAAGCAAGGCATAGCTGCATGACAATAGAAGGAGCTTCCAGTGTATATCTCTTGATAGAAATGGTTTGGATTGATGAGACCATGTTGAAAATACCTCATCAGTAAATATGTCAAGGAGATGGATTAAGAACAAGAACATATTGTATTGGTATTCATAAAAGGATCTTGGAAGACCTTTTAGGAAACTTGAAGATACTTGTTTTTAATATAATTCTGCAGAAGATTGGAGAAACCATGACTGTCATGATGAAGATTCTGCAAAAGTGTTCAGCAGAGCAAGCTGGTCAGCTAAGAGTGAGCAAAAACTGAATGTCATACTGAATGTCATGACATGGATCGTATGACATCAGAAGGGCTGAGTTTGTTTTTCTGTTATGATACCTGATTCATATTAGGCTAAATATCAGGAAACATGTTATGACTTCTGAGTTATCTCAGGAGAGATTCAAGGCAATGCTGACCATGCCATGATCTAATTGGACAGCTGTTGCACCCCAAAATTTGCCCTCACAATACAAGACTTTGTGTTCTAAGAAGGATCACAAGGTTCACAAGTTCTCCAACAACTTGCATAACCTTTCATGAAGTTCATAAAGTCCACAAGCTACTTTATGAAGGTTCACAAGGTTCACAAGTCCCACAGTGCTTTCAATACCTTTCATGAGGTTCATGAAGTCCATAGGTTGCTTCTTGAAGGTTCACAAGCTTCACAATACCTCCCATGAGTATCACAAGATATCTTATGAAGATTCACAAGGTTTACAAAGTTCACAATTGGTCAGAAGAGTTGACAATTCCCTCAGACAATGCACCTCCTAAGCAGTGCATCCAAAACTAGGGTTTTGACTTTAATCAGGCTAAATGGACTTCCAAGACTTCAAGTGAGCTTCATAACATCTTATATGTGTATAAGAACCCCCATGTCAAGTTTCAAGACTTTTCTCAAAAGTTTGCTCAGTCAGATGATCAGATAAGTCAAAAGCAGTCAATGCAGTTAAAAAGTCAAACTGAGGTCAACTGTGGTCAAACCAAAGTCAAACTTCATGATTTTTTTTGCCAACATCAAAGAGAGATTTGGTCCCAGGGGTATTTTGGTCATTTTACACAAATTCTACCAATTCCTTGAAGCCGGGCTGTTATTAAAATTTTGAGGCATTTGATGCGTTATGGTTTTGAGGCATTTATCAATCACCAGTTCTGATCATATTGAGATTTGGCATTTGGTCAGTGGAGTTTAATTACGATTAGTTTTGCTGTTGATGCTGAAAATGTTGTGACCATGACGCACATCCGTGTTTGGGTTATGAAAATTGCTGGCTAGAATTTAAGTTGGAATGCAAGTGAATTTAATCAGTGGATGAGATTAGGATTACGGGCGAGACAAGTACACAGACAAGAATATCATTCGTGAATATTTATGGTTTATGACTAAGTTAATGATTTTAAATATTTGTGGATTTATTCGCAAACGTTTATAATTTATAACTAAGAAATAAATATAAATTCAAAGCTGAACAGTCATGGATATATAAATGAAGTTCTGACATTTTCATTTCATAAAAGATATCATGATACAAAAAAGGAATAAATTGTTTCACATTCTGAATTGCTGTAAAATTTCAACTACAGATGTTACTTCTATCCTAAAAAGCCCTAAGTCCTAAAGAATTCTAAGTCTTCATGATGTCCCTCGATCTTCACCGCAAATCTCTGATTAACCTGCACAAAGAGAAACAGAACAAAACAGAAGCAGAGAAGGGTTAGAAGTTTGTTTTCGACACTCTCAGAACAGCGTCATCATCGAGTGCCGGGAGTGGCACGACCGAAGCCGCATCCTACTCCCGTTACCAATCTGAGCCATCGGCGTCAGATCAGGTAATATCTGTTCTTATCTAAGGGACAGCCGAGAGAAAGAGAGAGATAAAAGAAGTTTGGGCCGATAAAAGATTTTGCCGAAAGTAATTGTTTAAGCCAAATGGACTGTTCTATTAAGTAAATATTCAGACATCCATCTCCATCATGTAAATTTGTGGATATCCAGAGGTAAGACTAAATCCAAACTGGAACAGCAGCAAATAAGTTCGGATTGAATCCACATCAAGAAAAAAAACTGAATATCGGAACTGCATCAGGAGTCATTAATTTATCAGTTAACAAAACCAAATAGTAGCTGGATTCGAAACATCAAAATGGTATCAGAAAAAGTCGCCAACAGAAAAGGAATTGAAGTCGTTCAAGGGCTGCAGTTGGACGAATGAAAAGGCCACCGAATGTCAGCAGCAGATGACACTCCAAACATCTCATGTCCGAAATCAAACCAATTTCCCAAACTACATCAAACACTGCATCAAAAAAGTTCAGAAGCATCAATGAAAATCAAGTTTCAATTTGGAAAAAGGGCAGAAATAGGCAAGTTCGATATCACAGCCGAAATACCTCAGAAGGTAGCCCGTTCGCAAGTCCAAACCAGTTCGCGTAAGTAACCATATCCAAATTTGGTCCATATCTGAAAAAGAAAACCAAAATCCAAACGAGTCCAGTTATCCAAATGAAATCAAAACAAATCCAGAAATACAGATATCCAAATCCATGACGGAGTCAGTTCGTATCAGTAAGTCAAATCCATATCATAAGAAATTAGATTCGATCCAGTATCAGAAAACAAATCATGAGCAAATCCAACAGATATCAGAAAGTGAACCGTATCAGAGATAACAAATATCAGACAAATCACAAGGGTCCACATCTGATAAAATCCGAGAATCCATCATTTGATCAAATCTGCATCAGAAATAAATAAAACTAAATCAAATCCAGCAAAATCAAATCAAAAGTTGCAACTTTCATCAGAAATATAACGTAAAGCGCGCCAACAGTCCAAGGCCCAAAAAAAAAACAAAGATAAAAGGCGGAGTATAAAATAGAGAGGCGGGGCGAGAGTGTAAGGAAAAAAAAAACGACAAAACCCTAGCATCAAGAAGAAGGACGCGTCCACCAAATCAAAAAACGGTGCAAGCATCAAACTCACGTATCATCATCACCGCTCGAGTTCATAAATATACAACCTCAAAGTATTCAAACGAAGGTTCACCAGCACCACTCGTCAGAGTGGCGGGCAATCCCCTCCTCGAGGCTCAGCAAACATCATTGCCTTCCAGCGCGCACTGTATCCGCTAGATCGTTAAAAGGTAGAACGAAAACTCTGAATCGTGTGTTTTAATCATGTTTGTTGTATGTTTCAGGAAGGATTAGAGGATGAAATTGGTGAGGACGATTCAAGAACGAGACATGCAAGAAGATGAAGCAAGGTCAGCGCCGCGAGAACGATGGGGGTTCGTAACCCTAAAAGAGAGTTGCTCTTTTTGGCTCACGATGAACATACCGGGCCGAAGAACAAAGATAAATCGACCCAAAAATAATTCCTCTTTACATGTTGTTTTGTTTTTAACTTTATTTTTGGTTCTGTTCTCTTATTTAAATATGAGTTTTATAATTTTAGTAATTGCCATACAGCAAATAAGTTAATATTTTATAATAACTAATTACACTCTTTTAATATAATAATAAATAGAACTTTTTTTTATAAATAATTAAAATCCCTTTCTTTTAAATTAAACTTTCTTTTTAGATAATAATAAGGACCTTTTTTAGATGTTAGGAGAAAATGTTTTGGTAGTTAAAATTTTGTTTATAATAGAACTAAGACTCTTTTTTTAGATAATTAAGTAAAAAACGATTTTTGAAAATTAAACTTAAGTTGTTAATATTAAAACTCCTATTTCAACTTAATTTGAATGTTTTTTTATATATCACAAATAAACCACAAAATCTCTAAACTTTTCGTTTTCGTTTTGTAATCTCTCTGACCACTGTCTATTACTGGTTTACTAATTTTGCTTGTCTATGTTGCAGCTTAATATGTTGCCCTAATCCGTCTTTTTGCACCTTTCAGTTTGAATTAAATTATATTTGTATTTGTTTCTCACTTGTAACCTCGCGAACCTAATAATCGCGTTTACGTTTCTGTCTTTAAAATTCTACTGATGTATGATTTAAATTTTCCGCATTCATTTACCGTTAATCAGTCACCTCGCACACATCCGAAGGTTAGGTCTAACCGTTTGGCCACCATGCCAATAGTCCTCAAACCCTCAAACTTCACACATTCAATTTCAAACCCTCAAAATTACACCCTTACAAACCCTAATTTTCACAAATGCCTCGCCGCAGGCTAAATTACAATTTTACCCCTAGCATTAGGTCAAAGAGCCGCCACGCTCATTTTAGGGTTTCCCGCCGTGAAATCCCTAACCTAACCCTAATTCACTTAACAATTCAACGTAGAGATTTGGAGTTTCTACACTCCACGTAAGCGTGTCCTTAAGATGCGTTTATTCCCCTTGAGACCTTGACCACAGTCAAGAAGTCTCTAACCTCCCTTTTGAGGGGAACTACGATTACTCTGATTCCACTCCCGTAAGGATACGTAGGCACAAGATGCGATGTCTTGCCGAGTAAACTTAGAATTAACCCCCTTTATTATTTATTATTGCTTATTTATATTTTATTTATCTTTTTAATTATTTTGCTTATTATTTTGTAATTGTTTCTTGGATGTAAAGTTGTTTAATTATTTAATTATTATTATGGTTAGTAATTAGGGAGTGTAACAACCTGTATGTAATATTAAAATAAATTTAGATCACTTTTAAATAAAGATAATTAAAATAAACACGTCACACACGTAAGTCGATTTTAATCGCCGTCTCACTTCCTAAGGATATCCCTCAAGTTGCCTACGAATAATGGTTAAGTGGGGTGTATAAAGTAAGTCCCGCAAAAAGAAAATCATCAAAGTCCCTTATGGTTGCCTTTACGAATCGAGTCCCTTTCGAAAAATGATGATAGTCCCTCCAGTTTGCTTATTACATCCCACAATGGCCTTCAAAAATCCAATTGTCCCTCACATGTCCCTTAACATCCAAAGTAAGGACTACCTACTCCATTATAGTAGGGATAGTCTTACTAAGGAAAGGATAAAGAATAAGAAAGACCTTAAAACATTAGGGTAGACTACTCCTAGATACTTGCTCGCTTCAAAACTTTTTCACACTTAAACAAATTTTCAACAAGTTTTCAAACAAGTTCTTAACACATCCTCACATGGATTATTTATTAACTATTCTGAAAATTTTCTATTCACACACTACAATTTCAAAACAATTCAAAAGTGAGCTTAAGTACCTAAGAGCCCATGGATAACCATGGATGAAAAGGATGCTAATACCTTCCCTTTTCATAACCTACCCCCCGGACCCAAAATATTCTCTAATGTCTTTCCTGTTCTTTTATAACCTTTCCTTATGGATAAAATAAAAGTCGGTGGCGGCTCTTGCTATCCGCAACATTGTTTAAAGTCAGTTCACCGGGTTACAGACAGCACCTTGAATTGTGGAAATTAGTTTTGATTTATTAAAACTAATATTTGTTACTTCTGCGCAGCCCAAGCCCAGTCTGCACGACTATAAAAAGAGGAGCAGAAGCAGAAGAAAAGCAAGCACTCACATCAAGAAAAATCAGAGTGTAAAATAGAGGTCTAGGGTTGAGAGTCCCTTGTGTGTAAGTCACCCTTTGCACTGTATGATGCACTGTGGTAGACAAAATTGTAAGTGAAGAGGGTTGTTCTTCACGTGCAAAGTCTGTTTAGGAATACTTGTAATCCAAGCAATTATCTGGTGGATAAATGTTTTGGTTAGGTAGATTCTAGGCTGTGTCTCACTCGAAGCTTTGAAGCAAGAGTGTGTGAGTTCCTTGATCAAAGCTGTGAAGCAAGATCAAGGTGTGTATGAAGTGTCTCTTCATATTGTTTTTGTAATTGTTTGATATCACTGTTGAGTGATTGAGGGGGAGTGAGTGGGTATACTCAGATACTAGAGTGTCTCTAGGCTGAAGTGTCATTGGATAGAGATTAAGTGAGAAGTGCAAATTGGAGGTTTGGCTTTGAATTGATTCTACTAATAGTGAATTTCCTCCCTGGCTTGGTAGCCCCCAGATGTAGGTGTTGTTGATATCGAACTGGGTGAATAATTACTATGTTATTTATCTTTCTGCATTTACAATTCTGTAAGTTAAATGGTTAGATAAATAGTATGACAAACCGCAGATGTCACAACAGAGGTTGTGACATTGGTCATGACATTGGGACAATTTAAAGAAATTTAAATTGATCATGATCTGTTCTCGTCCTTGTTGAGCAGAGATTAATGTTCTTGGAACACATGTGAGCTGCATAGCCAGAATTTCAATCCAAACAAAGCATCCAATACATCAAGCTCTCTTTTCTCGCCCCTGTGCAACTGAAACTACCTCGAGACACTAATTCCTCTCCCTCGTGTGATCCATAACTCAAACAGCTCTCCCAAAGAACATTGTTTAGTCCCTTCTTTCGTGCATATGAACTAGTGCTTCAGCCTCCCCTAGCGAGCATACAAGCCAATCTTTAGTAGTTAGAATGCAACCTAAACACTCGCTCGATTAAAACACAAATCAACCAACCGTAGTCTTCTGAACTATGATTGCTCTGACTTCCTCATTGCACAGTGAGGGTATGTAGGCATAGGATTGCAAGATCCTAGCAAGCTACCTTTTTCTTTTTACCCTAAACCTTCTCCCGTAGTCCCACGAACTACGATGCTCTGACTTTCCCATTGCACGAGGGAGTACGTAGGCACAAGGGCCCCAATCCTTAGCGAGCACCATAATAAAAAACCACATTTCCCCCCTTAGAAGTGAATTATTTAGAAGATAAACAAACTTAGCTAACTTATTTCACAAATCGAATCAAGAGATTCCCGTTGAGTACAATAGACGTAGAGGGTGCTAATACCATCCCTCTTGCGTAATCGACTCCTGAACCTAGAATTTGGTTGCGATGACCATGTTCTTATCTTTCTAAAGGTTTTATCAATAGTTCCCTATTCCTTATTTGGAATGAATAAAGTTCAGTGGCGACTCTATTCAAACTTTTTTTTCCGCGTCCATCCCGAGGATCGTATTTTTCGAGGTACGGCAAATGGCGACTCTGCTAGGGAAAATGCATAGCCCTATGCTAGAGAGAGTCAAGCCTAACTTGACTCGATTCACGATAGTTAGATCCGCTTGTTTATTTATCTTCTCCTATTGCTTGTTTGATTATTTAATTGCTTGCTTGCTTTTATATATATATATATATATATATATATATATATATATATATATATATATATATATATATATATATATATATATATATATATATATATATATATATATATATATATATATATATATATATATATATATATATATATATATATATATATATATATATATATATATATATATATCCTATGATTGTTTCTTATGATAATATTGGGGGTTCTCTGATTATTGGAACTTTGTGAGATGGCTCTACACCCGAGTCCGAGGAAAAATATAGGATTAAGATGGAGTTTATATAGTGGAATCCCTCGAGGAGTCTTTCTTGTTGGAAGGATACGAAAGCCCCACTTAGAGTTGATTCCCTTGGAAATATTATTGTCGTGGTGAGCCTTTGCCATGCCAATAATGTTTTCAGGCCTGAATTGATAACTCTAAGGACCTTTTAAACATTTTCCATGGTGGTTGGTAGTGTTAAATCATGAGGGTCACTCCTTTTTGGGTTGACACGAACTCCCCAATCAGATGAGATCCCTTGAACGTATCGTTATTCTGATAACGATATTTTCAACCTCGATCTATGACTCTGAGGTACCTTTTAGAAACCGTAGACTCGATGGTTGTGTAATAGAGACTCACGAGGAGCCTTTCCTGTGGGACGACACGAAAACCTCACCTAGAAGAGATCCTTTCGAGAGTATTATTGTCGGATGAGCCTCTGTCGTGGCAATAATATCTTTGAAAAGATCCATGACTCTAGGCACCTACCCGTTTATAGCCTACATACGGGGTTCCTCTAATAAGAGATATCAGTTATTTACCCGTCGTTCTATCTGACCTCATAACGTGTTGAACCTGTGATCCTAAGCATTCCATTTCATTTGCATACCATTACACTTGCATTTCATTTGCATTGCATATTATCTTTCAAAGACATAAAAACTTATCCATCCTTTGTCCATAATCCGCAGTTGATTTCTCGACACCCGTATCGGACTTGAAACAGCTTTTGGAAGAATCATGAACTCAGAAGAGCAGAACCAGTTCGCGTCAAGAGTAGATGTTGACTTGATGAAGAATCAGTTGGACCAACTTGTGGAAGCTATGTTAGCCTTGGAAAGGAGAGAGAACAACCTTCAATGACCTATATTCACTTAAAACGTCATTCCATCTCAAGTGAATAATCTCGCTCAACCTCAGCTTGTGTGGATTCCTGTTGAGGACCAGGTTATACAAGAACAACACACTATTTGGGATGAACATGCCTCATATCATGATGTTGTTGAGTACAATAACTTTGCATTCACTACACCGAATTCCCAAGGGACAAGCCTGGTGGGGAATAATGAACGACCTTAAGATGTCGAGATTATGGAAAGATATCGCGTGTTAGAAGAGAAACTTAAAACCATGAAGGGGCATGATGCTCTTGATCTGAATGCTATAGACCTGTGTTTGGTACCCGGACTTGTAATACCTCCAAAATTCAAGACACCAAAATTTGAAAAGTACAAAGGAGATAGCTATTAAAAGCAACATTTGGTGATGTTTTGCAGAAAGATGACCTCCTATGCTGACAATGATAAACTTATGATTCACTGTTTCTAAGACAGTCTGAGTGGGGCATCGTTGAGTTGGTACATGTAGCTAGAGAGTAACCATATCCAGTCGTGGTCGGTATTAGTCAACACCTTTGTGAAGCAATAACAATACAATTTTGATATGGCTCCCAAATGCATACAGTTACAAGGCCTATCTCAAGAGGAAAACATATCGCTCATGGAGAGAGGTAGATGCTCGCGTTCAACCACCGCTCTTAGACAGAGAATTGGTTGACATGTTCATAGATTCGTTGCAAAGCCCATATTTGGAAAAGATGATGGGAAATGGGACATTCAGCTTCTCTGACTTGGTATCAGTAGGGGAATGCATCGAGAGCCATCTTAATAAGGGAAAGCTTCACGACACCTCGAATATCCTAGCTAGTGAAAGTGAATCAGTTGTCAGCTCCCAAGAGGAAGAAGAGGATGAGATCAATACAATTTGGGACGCTCCACAAGCTCCATCCTCAGTACCTTATCCTCCACACCCAAGCATCTCAGCTGTTCAAAGTCAGCAATCCTATGGGTCTACCTATGTAACTCCGGTCTCTCTGCATGGTCAATATCCTCCTATTAGTAGAGGTTCTCCTCATCAACAATAGATTACATAATTGCATGCTCCACAACACCGTTGTTACTATAATTAAAGACCAAAAAGACACTTTGATCCATTACCAATGCCATACAATCACGTGCTACCACGTTTGATTAGTAGCGGACTGATAGTGCCAAAGGGTTTGGATCATGTGGTTCCTCCATACCCACCAAGCTTTGACACCAATGCACGATGCGACTACCATGCTGGTTCCACGGGGCATTCAACCAAAGATTAAAAACAGTTCAAGAATAAGGTTCAAGATCTGATTGATTCCAAGCTAATCTCGTTTACGCCTCAAGGTCTTCATATCCACATCAATCCTTCATATGATCAGGCAAGTCAATCATTTCCTGTTATGGAAGAAGCTGCAGAGAGTAGATATGAAGAAGGTTATCATACTGGTCTCGATGAACAAGAAAGCTAGTCCAGAAGCTGATTAAGAGAGAAAAGCCCAGTTCTCTAATGCTGGTAATTTTTAGATCATATCATCTCTATGCATTTGTAGTTTCTTTTCTGTTAAAGTGCTATTTGCTTTTATACGTTGTTATTTATTAATGGTATTGTTAATGTAATAATTATGCATCTTTTGATCAAGTTCATTCATATTCACTCACCTTTTCTCATTTATTGCAAAAATTATAAAAAATTTTTACTTCACTTCCTTTATCGCACTGCTGTTTAGCAAATATTTGAGGGAGGATGACGAAAACATGATACCCATAATTGCTGATAGTATGCTTTTGGATAAAATCTCGCCGATGATGTACATGCATTGTTTCAAACTTCTAAACACTGGAGAGATAAGGAGTTAGTCCCTAGTCAACCACTTCGAGATAAGGAGTTAGCCAAAAAGTAAGGTTCTCTCAAGAACAGGCACAACAATTCTGCAAAGGATCCAACTTGGGGCACCAAGAGCATCCGCATTTGTCCACTGATCATAACATCATCTAAGAACGAGTGTTGGGAAGTCGAATCCTTTCACCCCTTAAAGTCCAATCCATATTTGCAACTACTAAAAGTCTAACCCCGCTTGGCACCTCCTAAAAGTCCAACCCCGCTTCTTCCGAGCATATGAACTAGTGTTTCAGCTTCCCCTAGCGAGCAGACAAGCCAATATTTAGCAGTTAAAATGCGACCTAACCACACGTTCGTTTAAAACAGAAATCAACCAACCGTAGTCTTCCGAACTACGATTTCTCTGACTTCCTCATTGCACAGTGAGGGTACGTAGGCATAGGATTGAGAGATCCTAGCGAGCTACCTTTTTCTTTTTACCCTAAACCTTCTCCCATAGTCCCACGAACTACGATGCTTTGACTTTCCCATTGCACGAGAGAGTACGTAGGCACAAGGGCCTCAATCCTTGGCGAGCACCCCAATAAAAAACCATATTTTCCCTTAGAAGCAAATCCTTTAGAAGATAAAAAAACTTATCTAACTTCTCTCGCGAATCAAATCAAGAGGTTCCCATTGTGTACAACGGACGTAGAGGGTGCTAATACCTTCTCCTTTGCGTAATTGACTCCAAACCTAGAATTTGGTTGCAACGACCATGTTCTTATCTCTTTAAAGGTTTTATCGATATTTTCCTATTCCTTCTTTGAATGAATAAAGTTCGGTGGAGACTCTGTTCGAACGTTTTTTTCCTTGTCCATCGTGAGGGTTCCGGACTGGCCCAATGACTAGGCATGGCCCAAACCACTTCTGCTTCCAGAACGGCCCAATTGCCTATATCCAACCTCTTTGGGGGGGGGGGGAGAATTTACCTTTCTTCCTCTCTAACAGGGAAGGCTGACCCATTTACCCTTGGTCACAACACTTCTCCCCATCAGTCTCTTCCCGTTACGCACGGTTCCACCATGCAGAAACAACCAAGATGCTTGTGCCTGTAACTGTATCTCTGCCCGTCATAACGGCTAGTTATGGGCATGTTTTCCCCGTCCCAATGACTATTTCTGGAAGTTACCTATTCTTCGAGAAACGTTTATCTCGCTAAGAAAATAGGGACCAATGGCCAAGCGCTGAGGGGAATTATAAAGACCCTCTCACTTGAGAGGGTCAGGTATCCAATTTCTTACTTAGAAACACACATTATGTACTTGCTCTCGCTCTCTTGATCGTTTTCTTACTTAGCATCGGAGTGCCTTGCAGGTACACCCCCTCCTCCTCTTTCACACTCAGCATCACAAATGTTCGTCTTTGGCCCATCTCAAATTCTGATCGTTCACTAAGATCAGTGGTGCCGTTTGTGGGAAACTTGTCATCCCCGTCTTTTCTCCTTTCATAGACACAAGACCAAAACAATCCTTCAACTCTCTGATCATGGCTGCCCGTGACAACAATCTTGGTGCTCACAACTCTGCTTTCCTCCCTGTTAGTAAGACTAGCGCTGAAGGGACCTCCACCTCTCATGCTGTCGACGTTATCCGACGAAGATACAAAGTCACAACTTCTCCATCCCCTATTCGCGTAGATCGGGACGAAGCCCCACTCGACCAGCACCACCTGCCGGTCCCAATTCCGTGCAACACCGACCCGACCATGTGGCTGTCCTTTTCGAGGTTCTCAACAAGACCAACCTCTTCATCCTCAACCAGAGCGCAATGATTGAAGCTTTGGAAGAATCTCGTCGTCCAAGATCCTCTCCACCAAGGAAAGAAAGACAACAACATAGTCCCCCTGTAACAACCCAATTTTCAATAATTGATTATTTGTACTAATTAATTGATTTAATGAATTATTGGATCTATTTAATTTATATGAGTTAATGGATTTAACTGATTTATTCTATTGGTAGAATAAGGTGAATTTACTAGATCTTCTCTAATTAATGATAAGATGAGATATATTGAGGAGAAATAAAAGAGAAGGATATATAAGAGAAAATGGAAAGAAAAGGATAGAAATAGAGAGAAAGGAAAAGAAGAAAAAGAAAGAAGGAAGGAAGAGAGAAGAGGAGAAAATAGAGGAAAAACTTGGAATCATCAGAACGGCTTCTAGCTTCCGATTAATCAAGGTAAGGGTGTGAAATCTTATTATTCTATCAATGTGTATGATTATGTATGTGTTTGTTGAATTGGTTTGGATTGTTGGAAAGTTTTTGCTCATTTTCCATTTTAGGGCAGAAATGAGTTTAATCGATAGAAACCGATGTTTTCGTGGATGAAACTCGAAATAAATTGCGTAGTTTATTCGGGTAACGTTTGTTCGTGATTATTGGATTTCGTTTGATTGAATTTGGTTGAATTTGTGAGTTTTGACATTTTTGGACAATTGAAGGTTAAGATTTTGGATGAAAATCGGAAGTCGTAGATTTGCATTTTATGATCCTAAATTGTTACTATATGATTGGTAATGATGAATAGGTATTTAATCGGGAGAAAATAATTAAATCGGTCAGGTTTTGGAGGTTTTGGGCAAAAACCCGTAACCTTGTTTTTCCAAAATTTCAGGTGTTAACCGGTTAACACTTTGGGGTAACTGATTAACGGTATATAAAAATGGCCTAAAACTGAGTTTGGAGGTGTTAACCGGTTAACGCTTTGTGTTAACGATTAATGGAGTGTTAATGCGCCAGGATTTTGAAAATATGAGTGTGTTAACCGGTTAACAGAAAGTGTTAACTGGTTAAAACTGTAAGTGTGAGAAAAGTATTATTTTTCAAAAACTTTGAAAATTCATAACTTCTTCACCGTTTATCGATTTTGTCGTTCTTTATATCAAACTGAAATTAATAATATGTTCTATAACTTTGTGAAAAGAAATATTATTTTTAGCCGACTTTTAGCCGATTTTACCAATTAATCAAGATTAATTATTTTAAGTAAGTGAGGCTTAAATAATTAGAGTGTTCGGTTGCCGTTTGGCATGATGATGTGAATGGATAATGATTTCTATGTGATTGTGTATGAAGAATGCATGAGAACATATTGTGAATATGTGTGCATTGCTTGATAAATATGGTCTTTTGACAAATATATGCATTGTTTAATTGATTAAAAATGCATGATGATTTATGATGAGGTTCGTTGTCGTTCAACATGATATTGTGAATAATGCATGAGAACATATTGTGAATATGTGTGCATTGCTTGAAAAATGTGGTGGTGGTATTGAATTATGAATGCATATTGATTGTATGCAATATTGTGAATAATGCATGGGAACATATTGTGAATATGTATGCATTGCTTGATAAATATGATGATGTTGAAAGTATGAATACTTTTATATGATGTGTGAGTGTGCAATCATGATATAATTCTTGTATGATGAATTATTTGACTATGCATGGGATTAAGATGCGAGAACGGTCTTAAGTGCATATGGTTGTTGATTGCATACGCATCATTTAGTCAAGAGGCAATGCTTGCTAGTTTCGTGGAGACTAGTGACTTGTCCTAAACCTAGAAGGGTGAGTTTGAAAGCTTAGGGAACGGGCTTTTGTTGTTATCGGTCTAGAGAATGGACCCGGTTTAAATGTAAAAAACGGAAAATGATAACAAGTGATGGTACCACATGGCATTGAGTTGCATTGAGTCACATGTCATATATCATTGTTATATGGAAGTATGCATGTGTATGAATTGTTGAATGAGAGTTGTGATTGGATGATTAAACATAATTGTAAATGTTTATGTGGAATGATGTGAATTGTGGATGTATGCATGATAAATATGCTTGGTGATTATCCATATTTGCTTATACATATATTGTGATGTGTATTGATGAATTGGGTGAAAAATGTCTAATTGTGAACGATATTGACTGATGAATTGATGAATAAACATGATTTTATATGTTTATATGAATTGTAGTGAGTTAAACATAATGTGTATGTTATGTGGATTGATTGAAATTGTGGAAGTGTGCATGATGTTATGCTTGGATTATATATATATATATATATATATATATATATATATATATATATATATATATATATATATATATATATATATATATATATATATATATATGTATATATATATATATATATGTATATATATATATATATGCGTATATGGCGATGTACATGAGTGAATTATGATGAATGTGTTTGGTGATTATCCATATATATTGTATATACATTGTGACGTATATGGATGACTTGTGGTGAGAATGTTGATTATGTGTATTCTAAGATTGTGGATATATATAATTATATCCATTGATTATTATGATAATATTTCTCACCCTTCTGCTGGAATGATGTCCTATTTGACATCGTGCAGGTATCGAGAATAGAGATGCTCGTAGTTGCGTGGTCGTTGTTGGTGTAGCCATTTAGTAATTTAGTTATATTGGGTCGAGTCATGCTCTGGTCATGTAACACTGGGATCGTTTGGGTTATATTTTAGAGATACATTATTTACTCTATGTTATGTTTTTATATTCATTGGAATATTGTGATGTTGGCCTTAGTGCCTAAGAAATGTTGAATTATATGATGAGCATGGTTATTCTGTTAAGAGAATTATGATAAAAATTGAATCCGCTGCTACATGCAAAAAATGAAATTTTGAAAAGCATGATCATTTATTGAAGTGTTAATGAGCATGACAGATGGTTTTTTTTTATTTTTGAAAGTTATGTGTGACGCCCTTTTGTGAATGCATGATTATTTACTCTGATTATTTATATATTTTTCGTGGGATTTAAAAGGGTGTTACATTAGTGGTATCAGAGCAGGTCGGTCCGTCCGACCAAGTTGTCTAATGTTGTTTGTTCCCTTGTATGCGACATGTGTGTGAAAACACTGTTGGTGCGTATTTGTTGCCTAACCTTTGTCTGCAGAAGTGGGAATGATTCAAGTGGGGGAGAAGCTGGTGCTTCACCAGGATGCTGCAAGTGTGGAGTTGTAGCTCAGTGTGTGGTTGAACGCTCTTATAGTTTAGTAAAGATGATTTATGCCCCATCATGATTTTCGGTTGTCTATTGACAAATTGAGGAACCTATCACCCTTAATCTCTTGTTGATAGTAGTTGAGATTGTGTTGGAGGGGATAAATGTATCTTGCAAGCTTTGATGGCGTGATGCAGTGAATTGTCTTGAGTTAAGCTTCAGAATTGTTTTGACGAGTCGGCAAAGGACATTGTTGAGATGTTTAATTTTGATGGGAATTTTGGAATGTTAACGAAAGTGGGAAGTTAGCGGTTTACCGATTAATTGTGGTTGTCTGGGAGTTATCCTGACGAGATAGTGGTATACAGCCAGGACGTGAAGTGGAGTTGTGATCGACTTAGTTACGGAAACTAGCCCTATATTGAGAGCTCCATATTATATGTCTATTTGGATGGTCAAGGAATTAAACTGATTGAGTAGTTTTGAGACTTGTGTCTGGTGTGTGTGCTACGACAACAGATTGTGAGGTCGAGTATGTAAAGGGTGGATGGTGACTTCTGGTGATTATTAAAGTAAGAGGTGGAATACAGTATTGGTATAATTAGACCTTTAAACATTTTAAGAGTTGGAGATATGTTGAATGGCCTTCTAAGTGTGAAGATGTTGTTTTCATATGGTTGTCGTAACAGGAGAACCGTAACTCGGAATGACGCATGGTTCGAAGCGTTGGACGCTATTACAATGCTCTGTGTGATGGTGAAGTAGTGACATGGAATTAAGTTATTTATTGATGGAATACATTTGGATGTTGTAGTGAGTACGAAAAGTGGGATTCGTGTTTCCGCCATAACTCACAAATAGAGTGAGTCAATGGTTGTGTAACCAATGATGGTTGGATATATTTGAAGAGTATAGAGGATCATGTGAACATCGGGGACTTGAGTTATCAGTGTTGGATAAGAAGCAGTGATATGCCGCTTTGAAGAAAGTTCAAAGAGTTTTGGGGAGAGCTGTCAACAGCCCATGTGTTGGTTTTACCGAATCCGACAAGACTATTTGTTGTGTTTTGTGATGCTTGTTGATATGATTAGGAGGTATGTTAAGTGCAACATCAGTGAGTTTAGTTATGCTTGGAGGCAATTTAAAGTACATAAGAGGGATTATCTGACAAGTGATTTAGAGTTGGTTGTTGTTGTGTTTGTGCCGGAGTTGGAGGCTTCAATTGGTTAGTGTGAGATTTGAAATGGTTGGTGAATCTCAAGAGCTTAAGGTATTTATTTGATTTGGAAGAGTTGAATATGAGGCAGAGAAAATAATTGGGACTCCGGAAGAATTATGGTTTTGGAGTGAATTACCATTTGGGTGAAGAAAACGTGGTAGCTTATGCATTGACTTGGAAATCTTTGCATATACTGATGATGGGGGTGAAAAGAGTTAGAACAGATTGAGCGATTTTGTGATATGAGTTTGATTGTTAAGAGACTTCCTATAGAGTTAAGCTTAGTATGTTGGACTTTACTAGTGGTATTCTTGATGAGATTCGATAAGGTTACAACTCTGGTTTGAGTTGGTAGAATGGTTGAATTTGATGAATTAAAGTCGAAGGGCTGACTTTCGGATTTATGGAAATGGTATCATGAGATGTCGTGATAGAGTTTGTGTTCTAGATATTATTAAGTGGAATAAGAGTATTGAGGTAGATGGAGTATCCATCCCGGTGCTATAAAGATGTAACCGGATTTGAGGAAATTATTTTGATGGCCATAGTTGAAGAGAGAAGTGGTTGAGTTTGTATATGTTGGTTAGACTTGTTGGGAGTCGAAGAATAAACGTCAGAGACCGTTGGGTCCGATGCAACCGTTGAATATTCCAGAGTGGAGATCAGATAGTATTCCCATGGATTTTGTGTTGGGTTTCCGGAGAATTTGAGGGATATGATTTCACTTGGGTGATTTTGGATAGAATGGCTAAATTGGCTCTTTTCCTAACAAGGAAGATTAATCATTCTATGTTGAAGCTAGCTGAGATTGTACAAGAGACGATTGAAAAGATCAAAAGGATCCAAGAAAGGACATGTTTTGAGAGTTACGATAGTAACTGGTGTTGGTCGAGCTTGAGGTCTCGGAAGCACACTGTGTTTTGTTGATCTGTATTAGAGTGGCACAGCGGAAGCGTGGGAAAAGTAGCATGTTAGACTGTTTTACCGTTGTCACTTGTGGGAATTGCATGATATGTTCATGTGTCTAAGCTGAGGAGGTACATTGATTCAGATGGATAGTGTACGAGTGAGGGAGGATTTGACTGTTGAGGCATTGCTAGTTCAGGTTGATGAACGAGAAGCAACTTCGAAGTAAAGGGATTCCTTTGGTGGAGGTAGTTTGGGAGAAAGTTGGATTTGGGAGATTGGGATGCGAGAGTCGTATCCAGAGTTGTTTGAATCAGGTAACATTTTCGAGGACGAAAATTCCTAAAGTGGGGGAGGATTGTAACAACCTAATTTTTAATAATTGATTATTTGTACTAATTAATTGATTTAATGAATTATTGGATCTATTTAATTTATATGAGTTAATGGATTTAACTGATTTATTCTATTTGGTAGAATAAGGTGAATTTACTAGATCTTCTCTAATTAATAATAAGATGAGATATATTGAGGAGAAACAAAGGAGAAGGATATATAAGAGAAAGTGGAAAGAAAATGATAGAAATAGAGAGAAAGGAAAAGAAGAGAAAGAAAGAAGGAAGAAGAGAGAAGAGGAGAAAATAGAAGAAAAGCTTGGAATCATCAGAACGACTTCTAGGTCGTCATACGCATCTCAAAATCCAAATACTACCGGTTCGATAAGAGTCACGTCCATGCAAATACTTTAGGTCGTCATGAGCATCTCACAACCTGAAGATTTCTGCATCCCCGAGGGGCTCACTGCCCCTCCCTACTTTGCCGCGCACAGCCCGTGGGATATGTTCCCCTCCTCCATGGTCATTTCAGGGGGAGGTTTCAACAAAGTAATAGTAGGATCCGTCAAAAGGAAGTTCGAGCACCTCATAAGTAGCAGTTCGAACCGAAACTCCACCCTTGATAAGATCAAAGGAGAATTCGTCCTTATTTGATTCTACCACAAAGAGATCATCGACGGAGCACCAAATGCCAGCATCCCTCTACTCGTCAAGGCTCAAATGGTAAACTTTGATGTCCGGTAAATCCTCGTCGATCAAGGCAGCTCCGTGGACATCATGTACTCTCAGCTGTTCTCCACTCTCCAACTAGACGAGTCACATTTGACGCCCTACGTGGGCTCTGACCTCCAAGGGTTTAATGGATTAGTAACAAATCCCTGGGGGTATGTTGAGCTGATCCTTACCTTCAGATCCGCGGGGACGGCCAAATCTATCAAAGTACAGTTCTTCGTAATAGATTTCCCGTCTCTATACCAATGCATCTCCGGTCGACCAACTCTAGTCGAACTGGTGGACGTACCTTCGATAGTACACCTAAAGATGAAATACTACATTCCAAAGGCCTCGTCGCAACTCTACATAGGGATATAAAAGCCACGAGGAGATGTTTTGAGACAACATCAAAGGGACTGAACACTATCGCCACCAGACCAAAGACTCATTCCCTAGCACCTCAGCTCATCACCGCCAATGAAGCAAATCCACTCCCTCGTGTCGACTATATTGACCTCGACAACCGCGTCTCAGAAGACGACCAAAAGACCCAGAAGGCAAAGGGAAGGGAGGCCCAGGCACCTTCGAACTCCTCGTCCGGTAGTGGCGAAGCCACCCATCCTATGCGCCCCATCACAGATGGAGAATTTGAGCTTGTCCCCACTCAGCGATGACCCTCAATGAGGAGTGAAGATCAGAGCCAGCCTCCCCGAACTAGCAAAGAAACAGTTGAGAGCATATCTCTAGGAGAATATAGACCTGTTCGCATGTAGCGCCACAGAGATCCCCGGATTAGGCCTTGAAGTAGCCTGTCACTAACTCACCATCGACCCTACCGTCAGAGCCATTGCCCAACAAAGATGACGACACTCCTCGAAGAAAACAATGGCTGTCGAGCAAGCTGTAAAGGACCTCTTAGAGGCAAATTTTATATAAGAGGCCAAGTACTCCACTTGGTTGTCAAATGTTGTACTCGTTAAAAAGAATAATAGAAAATGGCGCATGTGTGTTGATTATACCGATCTTAACAGGGCATGCCCTAAAGACGCATGCCTCTTCCCCAACATAAATAAACTAGTAGATAATTATGTCGGTTTTAAATTGCTATTGTTCATGGATGCCTATTCATGCTACAACCAGATACCCATTGCTAAAAGCGACAAGAAGTACACGACCTTCATGATCGAATCAAGTAAGTATTACTACAACGTAATGCCATTCGGCCTGAAGAATACCGGCGCTCCCTACCAAAGAATGATGAACAAGGTTTTCCAAGGATAAATTAGGGACATGCTCGAAGTCTACATGGACGACATGATCGTGAAATCCCACGACGAGATCGATCACACGATCCATTTAAGGAAGATTTTCGAGTAGACTAGGAGGTACAGGATGCGCTTCAACCTAGAGAAGTGCATATTCGGTGTGTGGGCGGGCAAGTTCCTCGGTTCCTACCTAATCGAACAGGGAATCAAAGCCAACCCCGACAAGTGCAGGGCCTTCTCCGAGTTCCCCACGCCGAATTCAAAAAAGTCCATCTAGTCCCTCAATGGGATGCTCATATCACTTTCCCGCTTCGTAGCCAAATTTGCCCAACACGCCCTCCCCTTCTTCAAACTCCTCCGCAAGGGGGCCATATTGGAATGGATGGAAGAATACAAAAAAGATATCCTCCACTTGAAACAAGCCCTACCTGCACCTCCGATCCTCTCCCGACCAGAAAACGGGGAAACCCTTTTTCTCTACCTCGCCGTTGCAACCGAGGCTATGAACGCAACCCTCATCCGTGAAACCCATGAGGGGAAGAAACCCATCTATTTCACGAGCAAGGAGCTACACGAGCCTGAGTTACGATATCAATAGATAGAGAAGACGTCTCTTACCCTTATCAATGCTGCAAGGAGACTAAGATTATTTTCTGGCCCACACCATTGTGGTACGCACGGACTAGCCCATAAAGCAACTACTGGGTCGCCCAGATATGGCCAGAAGGATGCTTAGATGGTCGTTGGAACTATCTGAATTCGACATCCGGTACGAGAGAAGAAAGGCCCTGAAGGCTCAGGCCCTAGCTGACTTCGTCACAAAGATGACTTTATCCGTGAAACCTAACGAAGGTGCCCGCAGGTGGGTCATATTTGTCGATGGTTCCTCCAGCTCGGTAGGTAGCGGAGTAGGAATCATCCTAGAGAACAAGGAGGGAATCATCATCGAAGTCTCACTCATACTTTCTTTCCCAACCTCCAACAACCAATCTGAGTACGAAGCCTTCTTGGTCGGCCTACGTCTCGCCGAAGATTTAGGAGCAGACGAAGTTGTCATCTGCACCGACTCTTAGCTAGTGGCCCTCCTAGTCCAAGGAGAATACCAGGTCAAGAACGATAACATGTCCGAATACCTGGCCCTGGTCAAAGAAATGATGGTGAAATTCTCCTCAGTGGAAGTCAAACACGTGCATCGAGGAAGTAACAGTCGTCCACGTCCTACGTGAAATCCACGAAGGGATCAACGCCCAACACCTAGGTGGGAGGTCCCTCGCGAGGAAAGCTCTGCGAGCAGGTTACTACTGAACGACCATGCAAAACAAAATGAAAGAACACATAAAGAAATGCGAAAAATGCCAACGACACGGGGACATGCTCCTAGCACCTCCTAACGAGCTCAAGGCAATGTCCTCTCCGTGGCCTTTCGCCTGATGGGGCTTGGACATCCTGGGACCCTTCGTCGTAGGCTCCAACCAAAATAAGTACTTAATAGTAGGCGTGGACTACTTCACCAAATGGATAGAAGCTGAAGCACTGGCCAAGATAATAACCCACAACATACTTCACTTTTATAAGAGAAACACCCTTTCCCGTTTTGGCATTCCTCAAGCAATCATGACAGACAACGAGACACAGTTCACATACAGAAGATTCTAGGAATTCGTCACTCAGCTAGGCACGAAACAACACTTCGCAACCAGGAACTCTTCTTTTCTAAGCAAGTGATTATCCTTTATGAAATATCTATATTATTTAAAAAATAAATGCTTATACTTCAAAGTAAATTTAATTTTGTTAAACTCAAAATTTCAAAAACATAGTAAAGTGATAGAAGATACAAAATTTTGAAAGCCACCATTAACATAAGAAATACAAAACTCTAACATATCACATTAGTACTCCAATGAATAATTCTCCTAGAAACAGTTCTCGTGTAATTTGTGACGCAAGACCATCCATTGATACCACTGTCTTATAAGAACATTAGTCTTCTCCCTGCATCAAATATAAAAAATTGAGTCATCTCAACAACATCAACAACACAACAACAAGAACAACAACATACCCTAAAAGACAAAATCAATAGTAGCAACAATAATAACAACAAAAAAAACAACAACAACAATAACAAGAAGGGAAAAATAAGTAGATTTTTTCCACTTTAGAGATAAACAATAACAACAACATTAAACACTACATGACACATAAATAATAAAACAAATTACATTGCTAACTGCGGTACCCCATGTACCCTTAGTCAGGAAAACTGTAATCAACTGAGTGAGATTTAATTCTATAGGCCACACCATTATTTTGAACAGTAGGACTACAATTTGCTTGTAAATACTAAAATTCTAAAAAATTAAGACATGCGTGTAATTAGACAATTTTTTACCACAATATTCCTTTTATCATTTTGGTTTAATTTAAACATTTTTTTAGTTTGTAAATTTAAAATATCCTACAATTCATACTTAACCGTTTAGAAGAGTTAAAAAAACTCATAGTCGAGGGTGCGGTTTTTTTATTCAACATCGCTTAAGAAAAGAGAATAATAGTTGGGAGGTGTTAAATGGTATCTCAATTAACTTTTAAGTTAGAAAATATTTTTTTTAAGTATACTTATCTCTTAAAAAATTTACAATAAGGGTAGCCCTGTATTTAGAGGGTTGTATGCGGTGTTTAAGGTTGTTAATGATGTGTGAGCAAGCTCACATAGAATGGTGAGAAACTATGTATCAATGTATCATAGGTGAATCAAATGATCCCCCTCAACCCATTGGTTGAGGTATTTATAGAGGTCTATTGAGGCTGGATTCTTGGACCTATATAATGGTTATTTTTCCTCTCTTTCTCTCTCTCTCTCACTCTCTCTCTCTCTCTCATGAGTGTGAAAATTGTTATTATCCCTATTCTTCTAAGGAACGTGGCTACCCCCTTTGACTGAGCTTCCATACCGTTTTTATCTAAGGACATGTAAATCCCCATGTTTCATAAGTGGGTGACTGGTGGTTTGACCCAAGAAAAAGAGGGAGCAAGTGATGCAACCAATGGATGAGTGTTATAACCAATGGGCACATGTTGTGTTCAATGGGAAACTAGAACCCCAACTTTGGGTGGTGTGTGATATTCACCTTCCCTCAGTGAGCTTTATATTTCTTCTTATGAGCACTTTTCTTACACATTTATTAAACTTATTACCATATAGGGCCCAATACAATTATACAAATACACAGTCCCTTAATAAGCACTCTCTTAATCTCCTAGTCATCTCACTTTGAGGTTATGACCATGGGGTTCTTATTACATGGATGGATTCTTGATACATCCCTCTTAGAGAAGGTGATCATGGACTCCAGAGTTTCCTTCTCACCTAAATTAGGGCTGGTAGGTAAGCCTTCTATGGTTAGAATTTTGCGTGCTTACCTTCTCCAGACGGAGCTAGTTTCTTTGACCATGGCGGAACCTCATGCGATGGTGTTTGTGGTGTGACACACATGTCTATATTCACCTCCCTTGATTGATTATCTGACCTTCTTGATCCAAGGATTCTATAGGCACATCACCCTTGAAAGTTATAGTCGTTTGGTGTATGAGTGGAACTTTCTATGACGTATTCTTCATGAGGCCTTCCTGGATAAGGATTTCAATTTCCTTCTTGAGCTAGTATAATTATTCAGTGTGGTGGTTGTTTACCTTATGAAACTTACACTATCGGTTGGGGTTCAGGCCCCTTGATGTTAGACTTGGGAGGTAGCGGAAGATCTTTATCGTGCGTGTGGAGGACCTCACGCCATAGTTATTTACAAAAATTGTTAAAGGGAATGAAGTTCTTTGTAGGTCTCCCACTCAGTTTTAAGGTCACATTGCCTCTAACATGCAATGTACATTGGCTCGTATGTGAATGTTGCGAGTTATCAAGATTTTCAGATGTGTGTTCCTTAACATCTCAAGCCTTCTTCTCTATGTTGCTTTCCTCGACCTTCATGTATCACCTTACACGAATCCCTACTTACTCTATGGATGGAACAAGCCTCTAGGAGAGGGATTTATTAAACGCATAGCCTTTAGTATGTTTTGAAAAACTCCTACAAACATCTCTTGGTTGGTATTGATGGGAGGATCCAATAATTACCATTTGTGTGGTAGAAATCCTTCTATGCATCAAAAATTTATGGACCAAGTTCTTCACTAGGTCCTGGTAGCTGGTGACTGAGAGGCTCAAGTAATTACCATTTGTGTGTTGAGTGAGGTGACATGTTATTTTGAGCCACTACTTCCATCAAAATTAGCCAAGGACGATAACTTGAAATTATCTGGAACATGGGCTTGATAAGTTCTAGAATTATGTGAAATATGTCGACACTTATTCACTTATTTATAAGCAATCAATACAAAAACTCCCAATTTATATATGAAAAGCGAGAAAACACCTGTTTGGACTTTTCTAGTTTTTATTAATTGAAAACAAGTAAAAAGGACTGGAAACTCATAATTCATCATGCAAAGACTAAGCCAAAGAAAAACCATGGAAGACCTGGTTCTTTAGGCTCAGCATAGGCATGCTAAGCGCTGGCAGAAGGCCGCATGGCACATCTAGATGCAAGTACTTTATGGGGAAGCAAGGGTTTGCATGCTAACTGCATGGGCGACGCGCTTGGTGAGGTAAGGCAGCTAGGGACATGTGGAAGATAATCATCATTACTTAAGGAATAAGAAAGTAGGCTCGCTAGGCGCAAGGGCAGTACACCTAGAAAGGGGTCCAAAACTTTGCCTATATATAAGAGTTTCCAGTTCATTTCAAAGGGAGTTTTGGTGGAATGAGGTAATACATAATTGGAGTAGGCCCATCTTGTTCCAAATCACGAGAATAATAAAAGGAGCCTGGAGGAGAAAGCGCTACTCAAGTGACAAGAAAAATAAACTTTCATGATCAGCTTCATGAGATTATTGAAAATTATATTGTGATGAGTAAGCATATCTAAAAAATCATTGGTGGGGGTTAGATATAATCACTATATTGATGTACTAAATAGATCATGGTGTTTTATGTAATATACTCATGCTTCAATACGGATGACACTTTAATTTTAATGCTTGTTTTAGCTTTGCTACCTAAAAATTATTTTCCTGGTGTGACCTAACATCAAAAGGTGTTTGTCATTACTAAATCCAAGATGATCTTCTATTGGATACTAGGTCCCATAGTATGGATCGTTGGGGGAGTCTTGCTACTTCTTAACTGTTGAAATTTAATAATTTGTGTTAGCTAATAGTATGATATATCGGTTATTGGGTAATGCACCAATCTCACGGAGTTGAGATCGAAAGGAGATATGAATGAGAGAAATATGTGGTGATATTAAATATTTGAGTAAAAGAGCATATCGTTGATTAATGGATGTGCATGATAAATACATAATGAAGAAATATACCCCTAGCAAGTTTTCTTTTTGTTATCACTGAAATCTCCATTGTACTTTCCGTCATTTATTTTATGTCATTTACTTTCACGCATCAAAAATAATATACAACCCCTTTCTCCTTAAGATCTTAAAAATTGTTTAATGGTCTTTGAAACCACCAGCCTCTGTGGATACAATAATTGTAAAACTTACTTTTGATTCAGAATGAACAAAATGGTGCTATTGTCGGGGACTTGTGCTAGTTTTAAAGATATATCATAGTTTTAATTATTTTAAGTATTGTTTATACATGTGTATATATGTTAATAGTTGTATATTTTGTTTATAAACACTAACCAACATTTAGAATTAGTTATGTTTTTACTACTTTATGCAAGTTAAGGTTCTTGGAGAACAATTGTTATTCGAGCTCGAAATCAAAATAACCGCACGTAATAACCTCTTTAAAAACAGGGAAAAAAACAAAGAGTGAAAAGGCTAGATCTAAAAGAGTATTTTGTATTAAACAAAGAACCATGGATGAAGTTTACAACATCAACAAAAACAACAATTGTGGCACAACATGTCTTGATAGTTATAGATGTCTAGATCATTTAGCTAGAACACAAAGGAAGGTATGCCAAAGTGAAATGAAAACAAGTTTATTGAAAATTTTGTATGCTAACCCTTTTGCTGGATTAGATCATGAAGATCAGTACACACCCCTCACAAAATTCTACAAATTTGTTGGTACGTTAGGAACTCTAGAAAATGAGGAAGAAGAATTATTCCTACAATTATTTCCATACTATGATTGGTAGAGAAACAAAATGTTATCTAGCTCAATCCCCATAGAACTTGTTGAAGAAAAAAATGGTATCTAGCTCAATCCCCTCGCTAAAAATACATGGAAGCTAAGACAACCAACAAGTTGTTTTCCCAAAGTGAAACAAAATCTTTATGTGAAGTATGGGAAAGGTACAAATTCATGCTGAGACGATGTATAAACCATAATTTTGATGAACTCATTCAGATACATATCTTCAAAAATTGACTTCAATAACAACCAATGTTGTAGCTAGATGCTTCTGCATGGGGTTCTCTTATGCCTAAAAGTGTGGAAGATGCAACAATAACCATTGATTGAATGACGCTCAATGATCATCAAGTATAACCCAACATAAATCATTCCCAGATAAAGAACAATATCATAAAACTAAACACCAATGATATCATTCTTCCTCAAAATAAGTTGTTAACTCAAACAATGGATGAACTAACTAAAAAAATATTAAAGCTACTACAACAGCTAAAATAGATGCATGAAGTACCTCAAGAAAGGCAAATTGCATTGTGTGAACTTTGCAGCAGAGATCATCCAACCAGATTTTACCCCTACTAATGGGGAGGTAAATTATGTTGGTAACCAAAGGCCAGGTCAATATCAAAATATCAACTTCTCATAGAAAAATAATTTTAATCAAGGATGGAGATTCGAATATGGTCAATCCAACAGATAACCTTTTCAGCATTACTCATAAACACCTCTACAACAAGACATAATAACAAAATTGGAGGTTACACTCAATCAATTCATGCATGTGTTTATGTACAATCACAAAATTACCGAAGCCTCCTGTTGAAAAGTATATTTCCGACAAATATTTTTAATATCGTATCCACAGAGATTGGTGTTGTTACCGCCGTTCTATAATTTCAATTGTTGTAAGTTCAAAAGGGTTCAAGTTGTTTGTTGATGAATAAATTGTTCTTTTTACGTATAAGAAAAATAGGACAATAAAAATGGTTTTAGAATATAGTTTAGAAGTCTTGTCAAGATTGAGTTTCACTATCTTTGTTCTTTATATGTTCTTAATACCACACGCATGCATTCAAACTCCAATGATAAAATTCAAGTGTCCTCTCAATAATATTATGTCTAAATAAAATTGTGATGGTTATTATATAAATCCTTAGACGATCTCTCCATCTAACTATTGATATAATAATCTTGAATGTTTAACACAATAGAAAAGTAGTGAATAAATCTATCTCTACAACTTATTCTCTACTTGGAAATATATCTTATGTCAAGAATCAAACTATCTTTCTCAACAATAATTTAATTCTGAATTTTCAATATAAAGAGAAAATATAATCCCTTATATCAAGTGTAGTTTGTTTACATGCAATGATAGAAAGGTTACATAAACAACATAGAATAGCTACTACCTCAAGCTTAACAAGAAAGAAGTTAGCTGCTCATCATCTTCATAGAATACTCAGCAAATTCTTCAAAAATCTCCTCTTGCATGAAAACTTCTCTCCAAGACAAGAAAATCTCTTCTCCAAATCTCTCACAAACCTAAGAGCTATTAAGACTAAAGGGTGAAATCATTATGTCCAACATGAAAGGGAAAAGTGCCATAAATAGGCTATGGGGAGCCACCCTACAAAAAGGTGGTTTTTCTTCCAAGACAGGACAAGTGTCATTATTTTGCATGTGGCTGAAATGCACTCAGTTCGCGGCGCGAAGGGTGGTCGCGGCGCGAACTGTCAAAAACAGAATTGCTTGCTTTGTTGCTTCGCATTGCTTTTGCCGACTTTGTTCTTCAAGTATTGCTCCGGAGATCTTTTTATGCAATCATTCTTTTCTTGACAAAAATTCTACAAGACTTAAAGAAAAAGTGAAATATCTATTCGAACAAAACAAAATAACTAAAATTGAATGTTTTACTAAATTGTGATAAAAACTTGTGTGAGTTTAATAAGAAATCGGTAAAAAGGGAACGATAAAATATATATAAATTAATACCAATTGGTCCCTAACAACTCTCCCCAACTTATCATTTTGTTTGTCCCTAAACAAAAGTTATTCATAAAGCAAACCAATTTATGAAAGCAAGGAATGAACAAGTGCTAGAGGATGATATTCAAATGGTTCAAAAGCATACAACACTTTTATGATACACCTAATTTCAAAATTAGACAGAACATGAATACAAAATAATGGTTGGCTACAAAAATTATACCAAGAAATTCCAAGTAATACATGTCAAAATTGAATCAAAACTACACACACATCACAGTGATGATGAATAATCATAAGGATTTTCTTACACTCAACTGATCAATTAAATTAACATCAACTCGAATCATGCGTTCATCACAACATTCACTAAATCCTGAAATTTTTTGAGAATCAAGAGGTCTTTTAGGGGTTATAATGTGGTTCGGGTTAAAGAGAAAGGATATGATCACAATACTTAATTAAAGCTTGCCTATTCCAAGAGAGCATTTCCTTTTATTCAACAATCTCTATTATTATTATTATTATTTATTATTATTATTATTATTATTATTTTTTTTTTATTTTTGATAACACACCACCATGAGCTTTTCTCTTCATTTTTCTTTTTGTTAGCTCACATATTTTCAAGGTGATGTATCATGTTTTCTCCCCAACTTCATCATTTTGACCATAGTTGATGCAATCAAACTCTCTATTTAGACATAGGCACAAAAATCACATTGCGACCAACTTGGGTTTAGGTTCCTTTGAAACGAAAGAATTTAGGATCCATTTCTTTACCATATTATCAATGGTATTTAAATTTCTACTTTGGATGGATCCTACATTAGGCTCAAAAGGGGTTTTACTACGGAACACTCCTCACAAGGTTTTTACTTTCTTTGGCCAAATGGTTTTTCTCAATAACAAAGATTGCCTCTATCCTTTTCAAAAAGGTTTTCTCAAAAATTAGATTAATATATGATTTAGCATGATAAGACTGAGTTGAAAAGGAATTGTCGTTCTCCCGCATTTTAGTGTACAATGAAAGGTTACCTCACAATTGGTTAGGTCCTAATTTAATTCAAAGTAACATGTAAAGGAATTTTATGATAAAAAATTTTGTAACACACCATTAAACTATTCATCTAAAGTCTAAAAATAAGAATAAGGTGTACCTTGAAGTGTCGACATCCGGTTCTTATCATCACCACTCAAATTTTCCAAACTTGCTCGTCGCAATCATCTTGGTTCCTTAAATTTACTCAAGCACAAGGACAATTAAACCAAAAATTTAAAAAGTGGGGTATACCAAAAGAGTTTTGAAAACACACAATTTAAAAATCACAAAGTAGAAATGCATCCAACAAGTCTAATGGTGAAACTAGAGCCACCAAGGTACATAATGCCAAAATAAATAAACAAAACTAAAATAACAAGAAAGAAAATTACTAAGACTACCAATATGAGATCATCACTCTTCGTCCTCATCTTCTCCACCGCCCACGGTTCCTAAAACATCTTCCATCTGAGCATCTTGGCCCGTGCTTGGAGCTTGGCTACTGCTTCCCGCCCCTCCCATAAAAGATGGCCTGCCCTCAGGCCAATTAGCATAAGCAAAGTAGTCCGCCTGAGACGGGAATGTGCGGGCCTCCGGTGCAAGAAAGGTGTTCTGAAACTGTTGCTGCATGCAATCAAATAGAAATGATTGAAACCTTTTAGAGGCCTCAAAGTTATCACAGCAGTAAGTGGCAAATGCCATTTGGTCAAACGCCGGTGCACGGTGGGGTCTAGGGGCTGGGGCAGTAGCTTCTACATTTGCATTCCTTTCCATCCGGCTCTGACAAAACCTGTTTAGGTATGCATCATCCATGATTGAAGTGATGGAGGAATGTACCTCTCCCGGAACCTGCACTTTTGCATTCAGACACAACCCCATGATTAACCCAGGATACGTCAGCAACCCCATTTTTCCTCCAAATGGTGTTCTGCTCAGTGCAATCTTCCGCAGTTCTTCTGCAATATAATATACTCAGCAAATTCTTCAAAAATCTCCTCTTGCATGAAAACTTCTCTCCAAGACAAGAAAATCTCTTCTCCAAATCTCTCTAAAATCTCTTACAAACCTAAGAGCTATTAAGACTAAAGGGTGAAATCATTATGTCCAACATGCAAGGGAAAAGTGCCATAAATAGGCTATGGGGCGCCACCCTACAAAAAGGTAGTTTTTCTTCCAAGACAGGACAAGTGTCATTATTTTGCATGTGGCTGAAATGCACTCAGTTCGCGGCGCGAACTGTCAAAAACAGAATTGCTTGCTTTGTTGCTTCGCATTGCTTTTGTCGACTTTGTTCTTCAAGTATTGCTCCGGAGATCTTTTTATGCAATCATTCTTTTCTTGACAAAAATTCTACAAGAATTAAAGAAAAAGTGAAATATCTATTCGAACAAAACAAAATAACTAAAATTGAATGTTTTACTAAATTGTGATAAAAACTTGTGTGAGTTTAATAAGAAATCGGTAAAAAGGGACCGATAAAATATATATAAATTAATACCAATTGGTCCCTAACACCTCCATTAAAAACCTTGAAACACAAGTGGGTTAGTTAGCCAAGCATTTCTCAAATATCTCAAGTAATGCATTCAATGCAAACACGACAAAAAAATCCAAATGATCACTGTAGTGTTGTTCTTGAGGATGATAAAATTGTTGTCAAAGCCAAAGAAAAAAGACCAGAAAGTGGAGTAGAAGAACCAAACGAAGAAATATTGCACGATGAACGTTGTTCCTTTGGTTGGATTCATTTGGTAAAGCCACATGGGTAGTACAATATGTACTTTTAGTGAAGATGCAACACGTGAGACAAGATATTCCAGCATGTGTGCATCATCTGTCCTTAGTTTGGAAGACAAATTAAGTGAGTTATTCTGAACAAAATTCCGCCTGAATCAAATTAGATTTGTTGAATCTATGAATATCTCTAAGGAAGCAGATTCTAATACCACTGAAAAAAGTCATTGATCATGCTAAAACCACTTTTAAGGAACCACATGTGAAACCACATGTCGAGTCACATGTTGATTCACATGTTGAATCAAATGTTGAAACACTTGTTCTAATGCCTGATGAACCACAAGTTGAACCTTCTACTGAACTAGCAGTAGAGATTCATGTATTTGACACTCTTCTAGATGATACTTCTATTATACCTTAATTTTTAACCCTAAGATTCCATCTTCATTTTGCATCCTTACAATGCATCAAGATCACAAACTTGGTTGTCTCCCAACCTCTTCACCTTTGGGTTCGTCTTTGCAGAGTTCACCAAGAACTTCTTTGTGTATATTAACCACTAATCAAAATTCCAAAGATATGTCTTGTATCCTTTTGTTTCTTTACAATGTAGGGGCTATATCAAGAACACCAATCATGGTTCATCAGCTAGGGCTTTACTCCCTCCAAGGTTAAAGTGTGGTCAACCATGGATTCCCAATGGCTATCTCATCAAACCATGAATTCTAATATCAAAGTATAGAGCTCCAAAATTCCTTCAATCTCATTTTTTATCAAAGATATCTCAAGGTTTAGTAGCTTGTCTTTCAAGAAAATTCAAAAGTTCATGTGTTTATTTCCATGCCTTCATCAACAAGGTACCCGAAGCTTTGGTTAATTTAATCAAAGGACATTCAACGACACATTATTTTAAGCTCATATCATCCATGTGTTTTGAAATGCAAGGAAAGTTCAAGGTACAAGTTGATTCAAGGAGGTTTGACCTAAAAGACAATATTTTTAAGTCAAAGTTCCAAAGATCACAAATCCTTCAATTCTCAATATTTTTGATTGCTTATTTTTTAATTTGACTCTTTTCAACATCCTCTTCAACTTATATTTACATGATAAAAGCCAATTATGCTTTGAGGATCATCAAAAGTTTGGAGACATTATAGGTCATTTGTGGACTTAGTGAAATTTTAACTATTTTCAAGTGACTTTTTCTCAACTTTCAAGAATCACAACTTCTTCAATTTTTAACATATGGAGATCATTCTTTTTGCGCAATACTCTTTGTGATACTCTCTACAATATTACTTCAAAGGTCAAAGTCTAATTTTGCTCGGAAGGCCATGGAATTCATTGATACACTATAGGTCATTTTCAGCCATTTGGACTTAAAATTTTTCAAGTTTGGTTTGCTAGATTTTTGTGCCAACTTCAACATGCCATAAATTTATGCTCAAACATCTAAATGAAAATTTTCTTGGAAAATTGTGATCTTTTACATGATGTTAACAAATTGCAAAAAGAATTGAAGCAAAAAGCCTCGTGTATAAGATGCCTCATTGATGCATACATAGTGACTTGGAACTGAAGATTTGCACCATGATCAGATTTTTGCTTCAACTAATCTTCAATTACAAGTCAAATTAGCACGTGATATGCATCTAAACATGATTAACCAAGTTGCTTGAAGTTAAATGAGTCACAAAATGCATGGTTTAGCTGAGTTTTGAGTGATTTTAAGTCACACTTTAACCATGATGAGGATGTGTAACCCCCCGATTTCGACTATTCCTTTTTCGTTGAGTCCTTTTTGATTTTAATTGGGCGAATATTATTTTGATGTGTAATTTTTGTGGAAATATGTTATGTTTACATATTATTCTATTTTACCCGATTTTGGGAGTTGTCGGAGAAAATAGTTGGAGGGTATTTTGGACATTTCCTATTTAAGTGATATGTTGGATATTTTATGAGTTATTAAGTTAATAGATTTTTTGGGAAAAATAATAGGAAGATATTAAAGAGGAAATAAAAGAGAAAGAAAGATAGTAAGAAAGGAAGGAAAGAAAAGAGAAAGAAAGAAGGAGAAGAGAAAGAGGAGAGAAAGAAGAGGAAACTTTGGAAAACATCAAGATCAAACCCTAGCTTGCGATTAATCAGGTAAGGGTGAGAAGTTTTATCATCTTCATAATGTGTATGATCATGTATGTGCTAGATTGGATTTGTTGGATTATTTTCTATGTTTCCATTTCTAGGTCGGAAGTTGATTTAATCGGTAGAAACTGAGTTTTATCGGTTAGAATTTGGAATAGACGGTGTAGTATAGTCGGATGATGAGTGGGTTGTACTACTGGAACTGATTTGGATTAAATCGGTCGGTTTGTGAGGTTTGGGCTTTTGGACAGCCATGGGAGTTCTGAGTTCGCAGGTTCGCCAGGTGAATGCCAGCGAAGCTTCGCCGGGCGAAGCCCAGCGAGCAGCAGCGAACCAAGTCAGTAGCATCCACCCTGTCTTTGCTGGCAAGTTCGCCAGGCGAATGAGAGTGGCGAAGGTTTGCCAGGCGAGTATGCTAGCGAGTGCTAGCGAGTAATTCCAGAATAAATCCCAGTGGTCTTTGCTGGCAAGTTCGCCAGGCGAACGAAGTAGCGAAGGTTCGCCAGAGGCTTCGCCAGGCGAAGGTTAGCGAACACAGCAGCATATTTTTATTTCTTGTGTTTTCCATTCGTGGATTGGTTGTGTGGTTTGGTTGCGATCATTCCTTGTTTGAGATGATTAATTATATGTTGTTATGTGTGTTGTGGGTAGCCGTATGGCTTGAATCCTAGTTTGTGATTCGTGGAGTGTGGAATGTGGCTGTTTGGCAATTTGGTGCATTTACTTGAACTGAATAGAAATGCATGTTGTGAATGAATGATGAATATGTATATATGTATTGTGATATGTATGTGTATTGTGAATGCATAATGAATATATGCGATGAATGTGAAGAATGCATGAGTATGTTTGTAAACATGTATGCATTTCAAGAGGTGTGTGGAGTCATTTTGCATGCGAAACCTCATGAAGTACGTTCTTGTGCTGTTGATTCCTAGGAGAATCTGATGAGTGATAGGATTCCTAGGAGAGTCCGATGAGTGATAGGATTCCTAGGAGAGTCCGACGAGTGATAGGATTCCTCGGAGATCTAATAAGCGATGTGATTCCTCGGAGAATCTGATGAGAGATGTGATTCCTCGGAGAGTCTGATGAGTAGTGTGATTCCTAGAAAGTCTGATGAGTGATAGGATTCCTAGGAGAGTCCGATGAGTGATAGGATTCCTCGGAGAATCTGATGAGCGATGTGATTCCTCGGAGAATCTGATGAGAGATGTGATTCCTCGGAGAGTCTGATGAGTAGTGTGATTCCTAGGAAAGTCTGATGAGTAATAGGATTCTTAGGAGAGTCCGATGAGTAATGTGATTCCTCGGAGAATCTGATGAACAATGTGATTCCTCGGAGAATCAGATGAAGAATGTGATTCCTCAGAGAATCTGATGAAGAATGTGATTCCTCGGAGAATCTGATGAACAATGTGATTCCTCGGAGAATCTGATGAACATTGTGATTCCTCGGAGAATCTGATGAACGATGTGATTCCTCGGAGAATCTGATGAACGATGTGATTCCTCGGAGAATCTGATGAGCAATGCGATTCCTAGGTGAATCTGATGAGTTATAGTGTAACCGTGAGGGGCGTGAGTGAATTGATTCTTAGGAGAATTTGATGGACGATTAAGTCGGTATCGTATTACGTTTGTATAGAGTAGCGAGTCGGCCTCTATGATTTGTGAATTGATTCTTAGGAGAATCTGATGGACGATTAAGTCGGTATCGTATTACGTTTTCATAGAGTAGTGAGTTGGCCTCTATGAATTGCATTTATCATCTTTACATGATGTATGGTGAATAAACATGATTGTAGATGTTTATGTAAGTTGTTGATAATTGGCATGAATGGAATGTTTGAAGATACATGTATGTGTGAGTATATCTGTATATGTGTGTATGTTTATGAATTAATATAAACATTGATGATGTATATTGTGTATGCTCAGTGTTCTATTTGTGAATAGATATTTTGAATACATTGCGATGTACGGTGTAGTGAGATGAGTTGTGGTGAGAACGCGAACGATGTTATTGGATGTTATATATATGTGTTTATGTGCATTATGTATTATGATATTGTTTCTCACCCTTCTGCTGTTTTATAATGCCCTATGAGGCATTGCAGATTAGTTGGCTGAAGGTATTTTTGTGAAGTGTGACTTCATCCCTTTTTGGTCGGTCGGCTCTGATATGTAGCACCGGGTAGCTAGGGATTATTTTGATTCTTTTGTGATACATCTATGTTTGTATCTGCTGACGAATGTTTATGTAAACATGCTGGTTAAATATCGATGATGTTGTAAATCAACTTGAATGATGTACATGTATGTGATTACATATTTTGGAAGTTATTAAATATTTAGATGTTTCCGCCTTTGTTCTAAATATTTTTTTGTGGGTGTTGCCCCGATGTTGCATATCATTATATATGAGCAGGTGTTTTATATGTGTGATTTTTGGATAATGTGGCATGTCCCTTTTATACCCTTTTATAAACTTACTCTGATAAAATTTTGAATTTGTGCCTAAATGATTAATTGTATTATTTGGGGGTATAGAAAGGGGGTGTTACATTAAGTGGTATCAGAGCCAGTGTTGAGTCAGTTGCGTCTGTCTCGCTGTTTTGATTGGTTAACGGTTGTTTAACCTTGTTGTTATTTTGCGAGTAATCAGAATATGGCAGGTCGCAATGACAATGCTATGGCTGCGGCATTGGAGGCGATGGCTAGAGCGGTGCAGGGTGCACCGAATGTGAACGCTGATGATGAGTTTAGAAAGAACCAGCCGCCAGTGTTCAAAGGAAGGTTTGACCCGGATGGTGCCCAGATTTGGTTGAAGGAGATCGAGAGGATCTTTAGAGTTATGAACTGTGCTGAAGGCAATAAGGTGAGACTTGGATCTCACATGTTACGGGAAGAAGCCGATGACTGGTGGATCGGTATGAGACAAGTGCTTGAAGTAGATGACGAGGATATAACTTGGGATTTATTTCGTGCTGAATTTTTGAGGAAGTATTATCCTGAGAGTGTGAAGGGAAGGAAAGAAATGGAATTCCTTGAGTTGAAACAAGGCAATATATCTGTGGTGGATTACACGTCTAAGTTTATGGAGTTAGTAAAATTTCATCCTCACGATGACGGGGTGACGGCGGAATTTTCTAAGTGTGTTAAGTACGAGAACGGCTTGCGTCCTGAGATCAAGCAAGCGGTGGGCTACCAGAGGATTAGAAGATTTTCGGACTTGACCGAATATTGTCGAATTTTTGAAGAAGACCGTAAAGCTCATTCTACTCACTACAAGAGTTTGAAGGAGGAGAAAGAAAAGCGACAAGTAAGGAGTGAACCTTATGTGACGCCAGCTGATAAGGGCAAGCATAAGGAAAATTTGTTAAGAGATCTGGAGGAGAGAGTTCTGGATCCATTAAATGCTACAAGTGTGGCGAGATGGGTCATAAGTCTTTCATGTTACCATTAAAAATACTCTTAGTGTTCCTTGAAGTATTTGGTGACTATCCTTTGCTTATGAATGATGGACTTAGAATTAGGTTCTTTGCCCTATGATTTGGAGTTATTATCTTGAGACCTTGGATCTTATTTGGCACTTTGACCTTGAGAGACCACTTTGAAGACTTGGCTTGGATCTTTATCTTTCATCTGATTCTAGGTTATTTCTCTACTTATCTTATTGCTTATCTGGTTGCTTGAATCTAAAGGATGGGATAGCTTGTATCTTGGTTAGATATTTCCTTTCCTAGCTTTTATTTTATGCTTTAGGATAGCCTTTTCATCTCCTCCCCCTTCTTAAAGTTTCAAAATCTTCTCTCTTTTTAAAAACTTTCTTCTCTTAAACTAGAACCACTTTCTTAATAAACCTTGACTTTTTCAAGTGCATTTTCAAACTTCATTTTCTTAATAAATGCTAATAAATCTTAAGCATACTTAGACCATTTTCAGAAGACTTAAAAAAGATAAAAACTCATTCAAATCCTTTTGTGCCTTTTGTGCACTTATTGCTTTTAAACTTTATTGTTTGAAATAAGTTGACTCTTTTCCACCTTTGAGAGTTAGTGACATACTTGTTGATTTTATACAAGTTGGAGCCCTTCTCGTGGTAATGTAAAGGTCGATTTCACATACTTGTGGGTGATTAGTTAAAGTTTTCTCCTTAAAATTAAAAGTTTTCTTTTTCATTTAAAATGAATCATAACATACCATTTTTGTTATTTTTACCACGAACTACGAGGTTTTGATCCTCCATTACACTTTGTGGATACCTAGGCACAAGACTTAGGAAGTCTTGTCAAACACAAAATTATAAAAATACTTCTCTTATCACCTCACCAATCTTTTCCAAACAACACTTTTTTAAAGCCAAATGCTAGATTTTCAAAGAGTTTCCTATAGAGTACTATAGACGTTTTGGGTGCTAACACCTTCCCTTTGTGTAACCAACCCCATACCCTATCTCTGTTTTTTTATTAGTTTTATTTTAAAACTTCTTTAGGTTTTGTTCGCTCTTTTTCCCTTTCATTTGGATAAAATAAAAGTGTTGTGGTGACTCTTGTTTTGCGAGTTAAGTTAATCAATAACTTAATCTCAAATTTTCCTGCTATAACTTCTTTGAAAAATTGAGTGATTTAGAACCTCATCATGTAGAGGCTAAGTCTTAGAGTAAGAAGGGTAAAGATAAATAAACTATTAATACTCCTGTTGTTGACTCATATATGGATACTATCTTGAATGAAAACCATGAGTCTAATGAAGAATTGAGGAATGAGGATCCTTAAAATGAAGAGTCTAAGGGTCAAGGTGAAAGGAATGAAGAAGCTAATGAGAATGATGATATTCCCATTACCAATATCATGAAGAAGATTATTGAAAGTGTTAACAAGCATCAAGAGAAAGCTTCAGAAAAAGAAGGGGTGCATTTTAATGAAGAAACTGAGACCGATGAAGAACCTACAGTGACGGTAATCAGGACTATTGCTAAGTCTGTAGCTGATAAAGTTAAAGACAAGAAGAAGCTGAAAGTTGTTACTCCCAAGTCTTCAATAAAGAATCCTGAGAAGGTGAAGCAGAAATGTCCTATAAAAAGGCCTTTGAAAAAGAATAAGAGAGTATAAGAAAAGGTTGTTGAGAAGAAGTATATAAAGAGAAAACTTGTGCAAACAAGTGACTTTGAGACAGATGATCAGCCGAATGTTTTGGACATTGTAACCTTTGTAAAAACAAGATTTGGTTATGCCTTTGGATTTTAGCTTTTATGATAACATTACATTATTTGTTAAAGGAAAATTTTGTACCCTAATGGTTTTGTCTAGTGTGTAGATTTTGCTAACATATTCTAATTTTGAAGAATTGGTGTGTGACGTCATTAGATTCTAGAATTAACACACCTTGATCAAAAGAGATACAAAGGCGCACTTCAATATTATGTCAAGTTCTGAAATGCTCTTAGACAGCGGTTTTGATGAACGTTTGTTCTAAAGCTTCTGACTGTGACTCTGATGAGAAGAGTTTCTGAAGACTTGTCAAAGCTCTCAAGATTCTGAAGACTTTCATTCTGAAGCTTCTTTATACTAGTCTCTTGATCCTTCTAAACATGCTTCAACAACATTCACTCAGAAGCCTCTGAAGATTATAAGATAAGATCAAAAGGTTTTACGTGAGAGAAATAGTACATAATACAAGATTAAATATTCCTTCCACTATGCTGATTTCGTGGAGTAAGGATTATACTATTCGTACCATTTTGTCTCCCACCTTGGCAGACCGGTATGCAAGACGACATGCTACAAAGAAGACTTGGAAGAATTAATGAAGTTTGTAATCTACAAAGCTTTTTCTGCAAATATTATTCTTGTGAATATTGTATAGAAAACACACATAGAGCTTTTTTTCGCTATTGCGTGCATGTTTGTTTGTACTTAAACTTGGTGTAATCCAATTTTTGAAGTATCCTTATAAACACAAACTCTTGTATCTATTTGTTTGAGATTGTTTCCTTAAGTGACTAGGGTTTTGTCTGAATACTCGAGAAGACAAAGGTGGGTAGTCTTTGTGTGTTTGTAATCTGGTGATTATAATGGATTAAGTCCTTATTGAGAAGGAAAAATAACATTGGCGGGTGGACTGGATTAGCTTCTTAACACTGAACTAGTATACAAATATTTGTGTTCATTTATTTTTGTTCTTGGCTTTATTTTGGGTGTTTGAGATGAAAAAGTTTTTATCTTGGAAACCTAATTCAAACCCTCCTTTCTTGTGTTTCTTTCCACCTTCAACCTTTTCTAGGATAAATATTGGAAGAAAAAGGATTCCTATTAACATTCCAGTTGCTCCCTTGGATAATGTATCTTTCCACTTAGAAGCAAGTGTGCGGAAGTGGAAGTATGTTTTATAGTGAAGAATTTCCCCTGAAAGAAAGCTTAGCAAAGAAGCTCTTGATTGTCAATAAATTGTGGATTTATTGAAGGATGTTGGACTAATAAAGATTGTGTCAGACATTAGTCCTTGTTATGAGAAATTGGTGAAGAAGTTCATTGTCGACATATTCAATGAATGAAAGGTTGATGGAAGCAAATTATTTAGGAAGGTATATGTAAGAGGTTTATGTGTGAAGTTATATCCTAATATCAATAATTAATATTTAGAGAGAAGCAAGACTGAAGAGTTTGATGAAGTACCTTTTATTGACAAAGTTACAAAGGAAAATGCAGATGGGCAAGTCAAGCAATGGCCAAAGAAAGGTCTACTATCTTTTTGAAATTTAAGTGTAAAATATGTAGTGCTGAATAGGATTGATGCAACCAATTGGTCACCCACCAATCACCGTTCAAGCAATACTTCTGCCCTGGCGAAGTTGATGTTTCGAGTAGGAACCTAGTCCAAGCTGAGTTTTAGAGAGGATTTATTTGATCAAAACACGAAACATGTTGATTCCTTTGTTGTGAAGCTTCCCATAGATTTTCCTTGTTTGATCACTAGAGTTATCGTAAACCATGTTGTACCCCAAAATTTGAACAGCGAGCATCAAGGGCTCCGACATTTATTTTGCCCGGCGATCGAGCGGTCGATTTTATTTTATTCAAAAGTTTATTTTCTAGATCAGGAGACAATACTCAGGCTATCGCAGGCGCTCTCACAGTTACCATGTTCGAGAATGAGTTTTAGGGGCTTAACGGGACTTAGAACAGGTGAAATATACAAGAAAACGGGCAATTGTGCATGCTTCCCTCCAAAAGGCACCAAAATTTAAATTTTTAGGGTGTTAACCAATTAACCAAAATGGTTAACCGGTTAACCAAGGAAAAATCAGAAAAGATACGTGAATTTTGAAGGCAGCCACTTTTAGGGTCCATTTTGATCACTTGTGAATTTGATTTTACACCAGAAGAAGGATCTAGAATCACTCAAAATTGGGATTAACTTTGAAATTAATTCAAATTCCCTCCAATTTTACATTCCTAATCCCATTCCAATTTTCATAACCTCACTCCAAACCACATTTGGATCCCAAACCTAGAGCATATTTAAATGTATTTGCTCCAAACCTCACACAAGAATCCTCACAATTTCAGATTTCACTCTCACTCTTGAAATTTTTTCTCAATTTTTCTACACTCCAAAAACCTCCATTAGAGCTCTCACTTGAGTTCTTTGATTATTCATTGGAATCATAGAATTCTAGAGCTAAACCTCCACCATTCATCTCCATTATCTTCAATTCTCCATTCAATTTTCGTTTGGATTTGGATCTGAATTTGGAAGCTAATTTGGAAGTGCTTATTAATTGCTTGATTTTAATTGATCTTCATTTCTACAACAAGAAAGCTTTTGGATCTTGAAGAATCTCTGGGTTTCTTGCTTGGATCTTCTTATTTCAAGTGAATCAACACTCACCAAAGCAAATCTCCGCTCTGTAGGTTGGCAATTCTAGACCCGATTTTGTTTTGAGCTTATTTGCATAATCACAATGTAGATCTTCAAGTTTTGGTTGATTTTGTTGATTTTGATCTATATGATTTGTGATTTCAATGCTTGAATGTGTTTACATGTTGTTGGATCACTAATTTTTGGGGGTAAATTTGTGCATAATTGATTACATGATCATTTGGATGATTGCACATTGGATTAATTGTTGAAAGTGCTTTTGAACTGCTGTTTTTCAGCTTCTGGTGCAATGTTAATCAGTTAACCAGTTGCAGTACAAACTGGTTAATCGGTTAACCAGTGCGAATTTCAAACATTTTTAGGTGGTTAACCGGTTAACCAATAGTGTTAACCGATTAACACTGAACCATAATGCCATATTTGGTTATTTTCAAGCATGTTTTGATTGCATTTCACCTTGAGTCTTCATGGATTAATATGATGCATTTATGTGGGTTTTTTTGGACATGTTCCACTGTTCTTGATTGTTTAATCTTGATTCTTCGACACGTAATGTGTGGTTTCCGCTTGAATGCATATCATGTGGATGTTGTTCAAGTGTTGATTGTTTCTTTGCTTGTTGTTTCAAAGAATTGTTGGTTGAGATGCGCTTGTGGTGGCTGCTGTCCCGCACTTCCCCCCCCCCCCCCTCTTTTCTTTGTGCGCGCATCTTAGGATCGCACCGTTCCTCGATGATTGATGGTCGATGGGTGTAGGAGCTTTCTTCTCCCATTTCATCTCATCCTTCTTGCTTTTGTTCTTGCATTTCATGTTTGCATCTCTTATTCATTTCATCTTCATTTTGTGATTGAATTGCTAAGTGTTTACTTGGTCTTTTGCCATGATCCCTTAGGATTCCTAGTTCCTCTGATTAAGATGGGAATAGGAGAGACATTAGGTGTTCAATCCTTTGCATGATAACATTAGGATATATTTTCCCCTTTCAATCCTAACTTTACGAGCATTTTGCATGATAACATTAGGGTTGATTAGTTTCTCCTTAGAGTTTGTGTCTTCTCTTCTCATTTCATAACATCTTAAGACACCTAATAAAGGATAATAAATTTTGTATGCTATGAGCCTTAAGTTCTCGGGAAATGATGGTTGGGGGGCCTCCTCTCATACTGTCTAGAGTGTTTAGTGTATGCCCTTTGGGCGATATGCAACGCATTTGCTCTCAAGTCATAGTCTTTAGTGCAACATGAGTTACAAACTTAACTCAATTCACTCCTTGTTTAAAAAACACAAAACAAAAACATCAAAACTTTTTATCCTTTGGGATTGTTTGAAAATCATTTTCAAAAAGAGTGTGTTAAGCTTTGGTTCTACCGCAAACAGGCATCGTCCCTAACTGCTAGAACGAAGGTCTAACCCTACTTGGTTAAAACACTTAACCAATCTGTGTTCATGTCAGCCCGAACTATGTTTGCTATGATTTCTCATACCAGATGAGGATACGTAGGCACAAGACGGCGATGTCTTGACGAGCAACCTTTCCCCACCTTCATTTGTAGTTTTCCGAACTACGTTGACTCTGACTTTCCCATTGCACGAGGGAGTACGTAGGCATAGAGTGACGATGCTCTATCGAGTCTCTTTTCTTTTCTTTTGTCCCTGTGAGCCATCCTTTTGATAGATTAACATCCTTTTAGATATATAACAAGCGTGGACCCCGTTGAGTACAACGTTGTGAGGGGTGTTAATACCTTCCCCTTGCGTAACCGACTCCCGAACCCAAGATTTGGTTGCGATGACCTGTCTTTTCCCTTTTCGTAGGTTTTCTCTGATCGTTTCCTTTCCCTCTCTTTGGGATAAGTAACGAACAGTGGAGACTCTTCTGTCTTTGCCGACCCTCTTTTTCGCAGTAGCGACAAACCAACACCATAATATTATACATATTGAAAAAATTAAGAACAAAAAGGAAGTTCCTTTTACTCTTGACTACATGTTGTTTGTTGGAACACATGTTCCAGACATTGTGGGGTCAAAAAATCAAGATAAAACTATTGATGGAAATTATTTTCCTTTATCCAGATTCACCAAGAAGGATGTTCTACTAGAACTTAAGGAAGTCTCAAAATCCATTGAATAAACTATCAGATCAAACACCTTAAGAAAGAAAAATATGGATAGACTGATTTACATTATGCCCAAAAAAGAGGATGATGAGCAAAAGGAAGAAGATGGAAGTGACGAAGATGAAAAAACTACAAGTGAAGAAAAGGAGGAAAGCTCTAAATACTGAAGTCTTTTAGCTTAAGTTAGGGTTGTTTGGTGTTGTTTGAAGCATTTTATTTTTTGATTAAAGCTTTATTTGGAACTTTTGGTTGGCCTTTGTATATGTGATGTTTTTTGTGTGGTTATGTAATATATATGACTTCTGCACTTTAACCATGGTTCTAGCTACTCTATTTTTTGTACTCATCTCTGTTAACGGTTTTTCTATATGGCTTTCAAGCTTTGTTTTCATGCCTTTTGGTATTTTCTCCATCCTTTTCCAAATTATGGCAAAAAAGGGGAGTAATAGTGTGTGCATGCATGTATGCCTAACATATGTTGTGAGCTCATGTCCGACCCGTCCTTTTGTGGTATAACAACCTCCTTGCATGATTAAGTGTGCTACTTCTGCTGCAATGAATGTTTTTTGTGTTTCTAGAGTGCTACTGTGTGCTTATATTATTTAGTTGTATGCTCACATGATGGAGCATCTGGCCTGACATCTAGCCTTCAACTATGTGAGAATGTTTTTGTGTGAGCAAGTGTGTAAGTCCCGCTTCTAGTGTATGTTGCTTATGCTCGATATATGGGTGTATCTATTCTTCTCAATGAGAATTTTTTTGTTTTACTCCTGCACATCTTGTCGAAAGGTTGTAAATTGTTTTAGCTAGAATTTTCCATAAGGGGGAGATTGTTGTTCCTTTAGTTGACTGCATTTGGTAAAACAACATGTGTAGTATCGCATCTGCGAAAAACAACCAGAAAAAACAAACAGAAGAGTCACCACCGAACTTTATTTATCCCAAAGAAGGGAAAGAAAACGATCAAAGAAAACCTAAAGGAAATGAGAAGACAAGGTCATCGTAACCAAATATTGGGTTCAGGAGTCGGTTACGCAAGGGGAAAGTATTAGAACCCTCTCACGTCCGTTGTACTTAACGGGATCCGTGCTTGTTGTCTAATCAAAGGGTGAGTTATCTAAAATCTACTGCTAAACGGAAACAGGAAAGGGAAAAGAAAAAAAGGAGACTCGATAGGACATCGCCGCCCTATGCCTACGTATTCCCTCGTGAAATGGGAAAGTTAGAGTCAACGTAGTTCGGAAAACTACAGGTGATTGGGGAAGGTTGCTCACCAAGACATCGCCGTCTTGTGCCTATTATACTCGTCTGATATGAGAAATCAGAGCAAACGTAGTTCGGGTAACTACGGGAGAAAGAAGAAAAAGGGTGCTCGCCAAGACTTTGCCGTCTTATGCCTACATATTCTCATCTGGTATGAGAAATCAGAGCAAATGTAGTTCGGCTAACTAAACCACAGGTTGATTAAGTGTTTTTTATGAGTGATGCTAAGTTCCCATTCCAGCAGTTAGGGTCGATGCTTGTTTGCAGTAGAACGGAAAAGTAACATACTATTTTCTGAAAATCAGTTTGAAAAATAATCCCGAAGGATAAAAAGGTTTGAATTTTGTTCATGAGTTTTAATGAAGTGAATTAACTGATTTGAGATTCATGTTGCACTAAAGACTATGATATAAGAACGAATGCGTCACATATTTCCCCCAGACGGGACGTATAGTAAACACTCTAGACAAGTAAGGAGAAACCCCTCACTCATCATTTCCCATATGCTTAAGGCTTGTGGCACACAATATTCATTGTCTTTATTAAGTGTGTTAGAATTGTTTTGAGATGAGGAGAGAAAGAACTCAAAGGTTGAAAAGAAAATAACTAAGGGAAACTGAATCCTAATGTTGTCATACACAATGGTCCTAAAGTTGAGATAAAAAGGAAGTTTAGCTAATGTTATCATAAAGACGATGGACCTAAATTTGAGGTCAAAAAGGGACTATCCTAATTGTTATCATGCAAAGGATTAATAACCTAATGTCTCTCATACTCCCAACTCAATCAGAAATTAAGTGGAACTATGAATCCTAAAGGATCATGTGAACAAGCACAATTAAACACCATAATAATCAATCACAAATAAAAAATAAGCCTAATACTTAAACAAGTTTTAAGAAAAGAAAAAGAAGAAAGACAAATGTAAGATGAAGAATAAGATGCAACATTATGAACACATATGAAAGTTCAAACTAAAAAGGAATCACACAAGCAAGAATCTCAATCACACAAGGTAAACATCAACATGTTAAGGTAACCCAAAATGCATACATACCAAGCTACACTTAAAGATTGAAAATCAGAACCAAATGGCAAAACAAAGTGCCCACACTCACACACAGATGACTCAAAGTATAACAAGAAGTAACATCAATCATCAAACAAAGAGATATGAAACCAAATAAGGTGAGAAACAAGGTAGGGCAGTAGCACATCATATAATGTTCAAATCAGTTCAAAGAGTAAAGAAAGAACACAAAGAGGATCAAACATGAACTACATCAATGGATAAGCACTCTTCAACAATTAACTCAAAACATACAAGCCAAACATGGTCCAAATAGTGAGATTAGGTCAAAAACACAAGATGGGCAGTAGCATGAGCAAAAATATCAATCCAAATATCAACTCATGAATAACAAGAAGAGACACCAATATTCAAGTTCAAAGCATGTGTCCAAACTAGGTAAGCATACACCATGATGAAAACAAGTAATCAAAAAATGCACAAAGTGAAAGTTGATCAAATAATGAATACTATAACATGAAGGTTAGAAGAAAACTAAAATGATTCACATCACATCAAAACCAAAACATCAAGCCAGCTCAAGAAGAACCAAACTCAAGTTCATGCACAAAAGGCTAGGTAAACATCCCTCAAGCTATCCATAAGAGAAACAAATGATCATGTGAAGAAAATTAGGAAAGTGATCATGCAGTTAACCTCTAAACATGAATGTCAGAACCTTAAATAAGTCAACACAAAATTTATCAAACATCAATTGGATCATTCAAGAAACATTCTCAAGAAACTAGGTCAAGACATGCACAAAATCATGGTAAGAAACAACATCAACTTGATACATCATCCAAAAACAAAAAAATGATCAAATAAAATCCAATTAGAAGCTCAAACTCAAGTTATATCCATTAAGAACAAATGTGCAAAAGATCTCAAAAGGAACAAATATGCTCAAACTCAACTCATCAAGGCAAGCATAGTATAAGAATCTAGCATACATCGAGGCTTCACAAAAAGCAACAAGAAAGTATTAAAAACAACAGATCAAGACATCAAAACAAACCTCAAAAAATCAAAATTCATATACCAAAACATGACAAAAATATTGGGTCAATAAGGCATGGCAAGGTATCAAATGATCAAACCCAAAACTAGGGGTAAACATGTTAAACCATTCTTAAATTTAATTCAATTAAAAATAGTAAAAATAAATAAATAAATAAATAAAATAAAAAAAATGGAAAAATATGTCAACATGTCAAAGGATCATAAATGAATTTTTGTTGATTTTTAAAATGGTTTGAAGTGTTAAAAATAAATTAAAATGAAAAAGAATGAAAATAAAAATAAAATGAGGGGGTGAACTAGTAAAACAGAAACCAAAGGGATCCTTTGTAAACAAGCTTGGGCCACAAACAAGAGGGGTGTGAATATCAATGTGTTAGGCCAAGATTCATTTAACAATGAAAAACAAAAAAAGGAAAGGGCACGCGTAGCTTGACATGTCAGCCTCATTAATTGAGGTGGCGTTGAGTCATCATGATAAACAGTTCAGATATAGCCATCTCATTTCATTTGAATTTAAAAAAAGCGCGCCAGGGCCACGTTATACTTTCTCCAACCTTCAGACGCCAAGGCCTAGCTCCGGCTGTCTTCTCCAGCCATCCACCGCCGGAGTCAACCTGAAACCACCCAAAAATAGGGAAACAGACCACTAATCTATTCATATTTTTATGCTGATTCCAAATCCAACCTTATTTTCCATAAACAAATATGTTTTCAAGGTGAATCGAAGGAAATAAAAAATGGGCACACAAACTGAAATCATTTAAAACAACACAACAACCACTCAGATATGCTCAGCAATGATGTAAAACATCAAACACGACAAAAATAAACTCAAAGCACACATGAACAAAGAGAGTAAAGGATGGTAAATTTTACCAAGTGGAGGTGGTCCACAACCTCTTCAAACCTTGTAGATCCTTGAAGGAAGTCTTTCCAAATGCTTCAAAACTCTTAAACAATGATGAAACTAGCCAGAAATCTTAGAGAACCTCTCGAGAAAAACAAGTTCGAAGAAGGAGAGATTATGAGAGTGAGTGAGAGGTTTAGGGCCTTATGGCTGCAGAATGAAGTGTAGTGTCTTTCTAGGGTTTTCTTTAGCTTATATGTGAAGTCATGTTGTGGTTAAAAGAGAGTAACTGCGGTGAAAACAAAATGGTTAGTGATTTGTGAAAATTTGAAAAAGAGGAGTGCGAATGAGAGTGGTACAATGAGGGGTAAGGTAGTGTTATGAGTTGTCCTTTTGGAGAGTGGAAAGAGAGAGCAAAAAATCAGAAAAGGAGAATGGAGAGGAAATCTTGTCATGCAAGTTTTTATGTTTCTCTTTTTGGAAAAAATGATTCAAAGTTGGTACATGAAAAATGTGTAGGTGTTTGGTCACTTTTAGAATCATTCTTTGGCAAGACAAATGTAGGCTATGCATGGGGAATTGAGGTCAAAAAGTATGCTGCAAACCATTACCAAATCATGCCAAAAAATCAATTGGACACCTCCACTTTTCATGAGCAAAACTTGATGAAATTAGCTCCAATTGAGACACTCTTGAGATCAATGGAAAGAATGGAGATTGAAGAACAACTTTTGTGTTTATGTCAACTCAAATTAAGACTTGGAAGATCATGAAAAATGGACATGAAAGTTACTTGTAAAATCTGCCTAATCACCATGCCAAATTTCTAAGTCATGACACTAACTTATCCCTCATAAATCATCCGCTTAGTAACATCGTAACATGACGAGTTTTAATCCAATGCAAGAGTTCTTGTAATGGATAGAAATCTTGAAGAATTATCTTCAACTTTCATGTTCAAAGGATGTTGGTTTGGAGTCAAGAACTTGATGAAAAATGCCTTGGAAAGTTGACCCAAAAATCTGCCTAAAACTTGTCCCACTTGACATCTTTCAAACCCTAACTTAGAGACATCATAACTTGAGTTCTAGAAATCCAATGGAGGCATTATAGTACGCAAAAGAAAGATTGGAGGATGCTATAAAACTTTCATGTTGGAGGAAAATTCAATTGAAGTTTGGATCACCATGAAAGGTAGGCTTGAAAACATGTACTTCAAGCTGAATTTCCATACTTAGAAAAATTTCTAGTGTTGAAATGATAAAATCTTGATTTTCTCAACTTTAGCTCTCTATATCTCTCAAACTATAGATCTTTTGGACTTAGTTTCTTCTACAAACTTGTAGTTCATGATGTCCTATTTAATTTGATAAAAAATTTGCTCCTATTATATCAAGGATGAGAAAGTTATGGATGTTGCAAAATGGCTAGAATTAGGGTTTTCTACACTTAGAAAATATTTCACCAAAACCCTAATTCAATTAAACTCTTGATTTTATGTTTCTCCGTGATTCTTCTTATTCCAAACACATAAAACACTTGAGAACACATAGCATGCCCTTGGTTGACCTTGAAATCCTAAACTTTGACCTTATGGAGCCACAATTGACTTTTCTTGATCAAATGAAACCCTAGCACCCTATCCATTGATTGAAGCTCTTGTGATGATACATAATACCTGTAGGGAACCTTCAAGATGTGTATTGAGCCATGGAACCATGTATTGCCTAATAAACTAGCCACAAATTCCTTTTAATCAAAACCCTAATCTAGTTGTTCACAAATAGGAGGATGTGATCAATGCTTGTAACCTTAATTCAAATGGTTGTGAGACAAATATTGATGATGAGAGGACCTTGGGGCTTGAGAATTCCACAAGGTTGAGAATAGACCCTTGCTTGAGCTTTAAGAATCAAACACTTCCTCTTGAGAATTGAACAAGATACCTTGATCCCCTGCCTAGAACCAATGCTATGCACAAACGATGATGCAAATGAAATGAAACATAAGCCAAGAAAAAAGAAAGAGATAGTGAAAATTTTGGGGTGCAACAGGTAGTACAAGATTTATTTTTTGTGAAGATGCAACATGTGGAACAAGATGTTCCACCATGTGTGCATCATCCGTCCCCAATCTGAAGACATATTAAGTGAGTTATTCTGAGCAAAATTATGCTTGAATAAAATTATATTTGTTGTTGTATCTTTTAGAAATATGTTATTTAATAAGATTTGCTAAAAGGATTGAATAAGGTCAAAGTAAATTGAATGAAGAATTAAATTGAATGAAGATCAAATAAAAACAAATATTTTTATGGATATTTTTAAAGAAAATAAAATTTTCATTAGAGCTAATTATGTATCAAATCTAATGCCCATTATAGAAATTCTTAGGAGATGGTTTGTGTAGCGGTGAAAATTTTGAGGTTAAGCTATCGGTTAACTTAAATCACAAAGCAAAATTCGCCACCGCTCTTTATTTTTTCCAAAGGAATGCGGAAAGAACGAATAAAACCCACATAAGTTTTAAAACAAAACTAATAAAACAAAGAGATAAGGGTAAGGGAGTTGGTTATGCAAAGGGAAAGTGTTAGCACCCAAAATATCTATAGTACTTTATATGAACCTCTTGAAAATCTGTGTTTGGCTTAGAAAGGGTTGTTTGCAAAAGATTAGGGAGATGAGAAGAAATATATTTTTTAAGGTTTTTGTTTGAAAAGACTTCCTAAACCTCATCTTTAATTTTTTTTTGTTTTTCAGGTTCTACACTCTCCTCATTTTGTTTCACAGATGTGGCTACAACATTCTTTGTTGGTTGTTATGACTTATTCAATCGGGGATCTTCTGATCCATCATAAGTAGTTCCACTCCTTAGGGCGATAGCGTTAGCATGCCCCTTGGGGTTTGGTTGCATAGGAGCAGCTTGCATAGGCTGTGTCGGTCTTTGGACTTGAAAACCTTGGGGGTCTTTGGGGTGAAGAATTATGACTAGGGTTATTGTTTTTATAAGAAAGTTTGGGTGATTCCTCCATCCAAGGTTATAAGTGTTGGAAAAGGGGTTTCCTTGGGCATAATTGACCTGATCTGGGATTGGTTCAGCTAACAGACTATATTCAACAATTTTATGTCCTGGAGTTCCACAGATTTTGCATCTGGGTTGCAATGTAGCTATGGTAGCTGTAGGGTTAACAAACATAATTTCAACTTTTTTGAGCAAGGGCATCCATCTTAGCTTTCATCATGTATAGGAAACTGACTTCATATATACTTCCTTTGGGCTCTTTTTTCTCCACTGGTGTTTGTTCCGTCCCCCATTGGTAATGGTTTTGTGTCATATCTTCAACGAGAGCGCATGCTTCAGGGTAAGGTTTGTTCATCAGTGCACAACCAGTGGTAACGTCAATGGTCATTTTGGTGTTATAGATAAGTCCATTGTAAAAGGTATGAATAATCAGCCATTGTTCTAAACCATGGTCTGGACAGGCTCTTAATAGTTCTTTATATCTTTCCCAAGCGTCGAAAAGAGATTCATCGTCTTGTTGGGTAAATATAGTGATTTGGTTTTGTAGGACAGCGGTCTTACTAGGTGGAAAATATCTAGCAAGGAAAACTTTCTTTAGGTCATTTCATGTGGTTATTGAATTTGGTGGAAGGGAATCTAACCATGATCATGCTCTATCTCTGAGGGAAAAGGGAAATAGCCTTAGACGTGTCACCTCAAGAAGACAACCATTGGCCTTTAGGATATCCTCTAATTGGATAAAAACTAAATGTTGGTTCGAGTTCTCAGTAGGGAGACCAATGAACTGGTTTTGTTGTACTAATTCTAATAGAGCGGGTTTTAACTCAAAGTTATGAGCTGCGATAGTTGGATTTACTATACTTGAATGGGGTTCTTCATTAGAAGGTAAGGAGAAATCCTTAAGAGGTTTTTGGTTTTGTTCTTCGGCCATAGCTCTTCTAATCTTTTGGAGTAAAAAACGTGCAAATATGTATCTTTCGAGCTCTTCTATTGGATCTACTAAGTTTCCGGTACTGCGAGATCTTCGCATTTACTAGTAAACAGGATAAAAAGGAAATAAAAGGCCTAAATCTAGATGGTGTAACAACAGGGTGCAAAACTTTGACGAAGTTGGTCCCCGACAACGACACCAAAAACTTGATCGCATTACAGTGTCTGTCCCTTCTCCAAGTATACAGACTATGTCAGAGTAATATAAAATATTATCGTTCCCACAAAGACCAATGTCAAGCTATCAATACTATTGTTACGATGTTCTATTTTAGGCAAATAAAATAGGGTTTTGCAAAGTGCACATAAAGTAAATAAGATGAAATAAATTTAGAAAAACAATGCTAAAATGCAATTCACATCGATCAGACAACACTCATATCGTATCTAAATAGAAATACTTAGGGGGCAATATTTTCTTCCTTGAAAAAGAGTTAATTAAAAAGGAATCGTCGCATTAGCGTAATTGAAACCGAATTTGACCTCTAATCTATACCAGCCGCTCACGCTGCATCGGTCGCATCTTGTGTTAAAGTGAAAAAATCCTTTTGTTTATATATAACTAACTCTAAGACTCAGTTAAAAAGTGCTTTTGATTGGAAACTTTTAATATAAAAGGGTTTATGGCATATGCTCGACCAATCGGATCTTAAACCTATGAACGCGTTCGAAAATAGTTCTAAAATCATTTTCTAATAATATCAAACTTTCCTAATTAATTAAAAAAGTGCTTCCGCTGTGTTAGTTAATAAAAAACTAACCAATTTTTATCTTTAGTGTTGGACGAATTTTGATCTTACTCGACATAATCACGAATCTACTTTTGTAATATCCGATCAAATAAACCATAAAAATTTGCATTAAAACCAAAAAAACCCCAAAAGCATTCCTACAAACACAACATACAGAGTATCGTCGAAACGAAGATCCTCACATCCCAGCACCAAAGATTTAGTTGGACATGACTACGGTAAACAACATAGTATATAATTGATTATCAAAATAAGTCATTTAGAAAAAACATGTTAAGTGTGCAATTGATTTTGAAAAGGTAAAAACAGAAACAATAAGATAAATCAAGATAAATCAAGATAAATCAAAGTAAACGTGCGAGAGAATAAAGGAATTAAAACATAACGATAAAATAAAGACAATGCGAGAAGTAAATGAAAGTAAAGACAATGCAGGAAAAAAAAGCTAAAATAAATGCGATGTGAGATGATTAAATAGATAATAACTGCGAATGAATTAAAAACCTGCTCCAAATCGGAGACTCGAATTCTTATACAAGACTGGTAAAGAAAAACTGACGGCAAGCTTTTACTCTACGATTTTCCCCATACTCGCTCACAACAATGATGCGATAATTCCTCGATGTGACGAATTATCACTTTTACAAATTGATTCTATACCTATGCTACGACTAAGAGTGGATGATCAAAAAGTGATAAACTAGGTTCTTTTTACAGTGCAACATTGTCTTGGGCTCCAAGTTGGGCCTTCAAAATACGTGGGAGAAAAGTCCTCTGGTCGTGACTTCAACCTCTCAACTTCCCTTGTTTGCCTCCACCTTAAGAAAGATGGCACCCACCACCAAGGCGTGGCGTCCGCCATGTGAGTAAATTATGGTGGACATGGTCTTCTAGTCGTTTAGTTGTGGGATAAACCATACACCTCGTGGCTACCCCTATGGCCAACACCATGTGTGTAGTTTAACCCTAAAATCTCTGTTTTTCGCCCGTTTTGCTTCGTTTCTTCGAGAAAGGCTCCCATTGGACACTGTATCTAAAAATAAGACAAAACAAAACATAATGCAAGAAAATAACAATTAACTGATAATAAACATGTGCAATCCGAGTCAAATACGCAGTGTGTTTCAGTGTTATCAGGAGGATTAAAACCTCGTAGTTCGTAGTAAAAATAACAAAAATTCTTTGTTTTAATTGATTTTAAATGAATATAAATTTCGTCATATTCGAGTGGAAACTCAACTTAATACAAACAATTAATGAGGAAGGAGCATTTGCATCATCTTAAGATGGAGGAATTTTGCTTTGATTGAAATTAACAAGTCTATCACTCGACATCTAAGTGGTCAATGTCATAAACTTCTCTACATTATTGTAGAAGTATAGGAGTTGCATCACTATAAGAACACAACTAATGACCATCCTTAAGAAAAGGTTTAAAAGGAATAGGTTCACAAAGGCAAAAAAGATTTGAATGAGTTTTGTGTTTTTTAAGTCTTTTGATTTTTTTTTGGTATGCTTAAGATATCTTAGCACTTATTTAAGAAAATAATTTTGAAAATCACTCGACAAAATTAAGGTTTATTAGGAAAGCGATTCAACTTTGAAAACAATAAGGTTTTAAAAAAGGGATAAGATTTTAAAATTTTAAAAAGTGAAGGAGATGAAGAAACTATCCTAAGAAAAGAAATAAAGTGGAAGTGTGTGTATTGTGAACTAACCAGGGTCTAGCCATCACTTAACAAGAGTCAAACCAACATCCCATTCCTTTGGAGTAAGCCATAAGAAACAAGCAAGTACAAGATAAGACAATCATTAGTTGAAAGAAGAACTCAAGCTATGAGGTCAAAGCTATGTATCAGAGCCAAGTCTTTAAAGGTCAACCAAAAGTCTCAAGTATCAGATAAATCCAATAACATAGGGAAAAGTAACTAAATTCCATAGATCCAAAAGTCAAACTCCAAGTCAAGCAAAGGATAATAACCATAGTCCAAGAGATATTAACGTTTATTTAGGGGTTTTTCCTTTATTAATGTCTTTAAAAGAAAAAAGAAATGTCCAAATGGACAAAGGAAAAAAAATCATAAACATAAACAATATGAAATGTAATGCTAAAAATAAAGGCATAAAAGTAAAGAGCAAGAAATAATGATATGATTCAAGATAAATTTAGCGTTATGTTAAGCAATTGTAGCACGTTCTATTAGGAAGATCATGCCATGGAGGCCGATCAATAAAAAATTATGTACCATACATGTTCGAGATATGGTAGAAACCATACTCCTAAAACATGTAGCACAAGTAAAAACCAAGGAGGGATCAAACACCAATGCAATGAGATTGGTCCATTACATCAATCATCCTTCATGATAACTTAGGACAAACATATGCATCAATCCAAAGACAGACTCTTAATCATCCAATTGATCAAGAGAAAAAGAAAAAGAAAAAAAGAAGGAGGAGATGAAGAAAGAAACCAAATTGAACCATGACTTGAGATTCATCTATCATCAATTTCAATCATCTCACTTGGTGGATTAAGGTACTAAACCTATCATCAATCCAAAGTACTAAAAATGATCCAAATGAACATTTAATAATAAGTTTGAATTGATGAAGATTCATCAAACCTCATAAACACCCAAAGTCCATTGAGATTGAGGAAGATTTTTGATCGAGGAGTCATAATCCAAGGCAGCCCGAAGTCAAACAAAATTAAAATTCAATAATAGACAAATAAAATGCATGATTTTTTTAAAAAATAATTTTAAATGGAAAATAAAAGAGAAAATGAAAATGAAGCACCTAAACATCAAACAAAACTCAATAGAATCAAGATAGGTCAGAAACAAGTCAAGGACCATAAGATATTTTTGAAGAATTTTAAAATGCATAAAAGTATTTTTAAACTAATTAAAATGCATAAGTAAAGAGAAAAATAAGGAAAAATTTCTAATCATGAAATAAAAATGTGAAAAAAATAACACTAGGTATAAAATATTTTTAGAAAATTATTGAAAAAATTTGAAGTGAAAAAGGGTAAGGGAGCTATTTTTTATGTTATTTGAAATAAAAGAGAAATTTAAAACAATTAAAATTAAATTAAACATGAAGCAAAATAACACAACCATTGGATCAGATTTAAGAACATTTACACACACACACACACACACACACACACACACACACACACACACACACACACACACACGCGCGCGCGCACACACACACACACACACAAATATACACACGCGCGCGCTCGTGACAATCAAATCAAATTTAAAATAGATTCAATGGATCTAATCAAGAGGAACACGATAGGCCTTAAGAGAAATAACGCGCTGGATCATTTTTAAATTAAAACAAACTCAAGCCACTGCTGCTGATCTTTTGTTGTCATCTTCGGTAGCTCGTCACCGGAGCTTTGGCAAATGGTAACATTAGAGAATGTGACCACCACCATTGTGATCATTACCTCATCACAAATTCAACCATATGCTCAAAATTCATTTATATAAATTGAACGTGGAGAATTTCAGAGAAACACGCAAAGAAAGAAAAAACGAAAATCAAAATTAAATGCCATACAGGATTCATAAAAGAAAGATAAGTTAGGGAAAACCATCAGGAGTATTAGGCAACATTGTGGTAACTTGTTTGAGTGAAAATGAAGCATCTAACTACCTTGTCCAAATACGACCAGAAGAGGTTGCAAAGTTAATTTGATTAGCACGATTAAGAGGATATTAAGGCTTGGGAATTGTTGCAATAACTTTAAAAGATGCCGAAGGTGCTAATGGAATCAAGAAACTGTGAAGACAAGCTTCTCAACTGATTTTGATGATGAAATAATCCACAACATGCAAGGATGGTTTTCAAGACTTCAAGATTATATTAAGCTCAAACAACTCACTTTCAATTCAATATGTCAAAGTTTGATCAAGAAAGAGGATAAAGTTCGACATAATCGAGGTACAACAATTTAAGCATTTACATACCTTACTCAAGTGTTCAAAACTTCATCTCCTTCTTGCATTGCATAAAAAACTTTTTAAAATAAAACTATGCACTTTGCCTCAATTTTGGAAAAACTGGTTTATGGAAAATAATAATGAGTAACCGGTTACCCTATCCTGGTAACCGATTACTTGCTGCAGATTTTCAATTTTTGGTTACGTTGGAGGTAGTTATCCGGTTACCCACTTATGGTAACCAATTACCACTAGCACTGCAGGCCAGAAAGTTGCATCTCTTGGTTTGAAAAATGTTTTTTTCTTCTTCTTGAACCATGGCGTCTTTTGATGATTTTAGCCATTCTGAAAGGGTGTTTAGAGGCCTATATATACCTTTAAACTCAGTTTTTTTAAAATCACCTTCTTGCATAAAATTTTCAAATTTTTTCATCTCTTATTTTTCATATTTTTCAAGTGTAAAAATTCTGAAATTTTCATAGAGTGAAACTTGCATTATCAAATTTTCAGAAATTCATATAAGTTTCATTCTCTTATATTTGAACACTTGATAAGTTATATAGAGGTGGAATATCAAGAGGAAGATTAATCGAAATATTTATAATTTTGAAGACATTTTCAACACTTTTCAAACAAATTATTCAAGTATTTTTTTTATTAGATTCTTAAGTGTTCCAGGATTGTTGGAATTAAGATTGTAAGAATTGTTACCTTGCTGTCCAGGATTGTTGGAAGCAAGAGGTCCACATTGAGAGAATTGTTCTTGTTGGACTTAGTTGAAAAATCTAAGAGTGTGTTCTTAGTGATTTGATTAATTTGTGTCTGTATAGAAAGACTAGGTAGAAAGTCTTGTCTTAGAACCAAACAATATTGAAAAATCTCTTTCATGTTGAAAGGGGATTGGAGTACTCTCGTACTGTGAGGGGAACCAGGATATCTCGCCGTGTCAATTTTATTTTCCGCAATTTACCACATTCCTCATTTAGAAATTTTTAGAAAAGTAAAACAAGAATTCTACCACAAAACCGAAGAAATTTTAAGTACCTAATTCACCCCTCTCTTAGGTGCATTGCACTCTTACAATTGACATCAGACAAGGTTACAGGTAACCTATTCCTAAAAATATCCAGATCGCTTCCACTAGCGTAAGTCCGGTATTCAAAGATGGCGGTAGCAGTAATAAACCTCCTTTGCTCTCTGGTGAATATTTCGACTTCTGGAAAATTTGCATGAAGGCAAATTTAGAGGCACAAGGAGAAGGCATATGGGAAACTGTTGAAATTGGCCCTCATATACCAATTAGTGTTGTAAATGGTGTCGGTACTCCAAAAATTCAAAGTTTGTGGGACGATGATGATAAAAAGAAAATCCTAAATGAGAAAAAGGCTATCAATATTTTACAAAGTGCTTTAAACATGGATGAGTTCTTCCGAATTTCACAATGCAGATCGGCTAAGGAAATCTAGGATACTTTGGTGGAGACTCACGAAGGAACCACCGAGGTTAAAAGATCAAGGCTGAACACATTAAGTCAAGAATACGAGATGTTTCGTATGCTTTCTGGAGAATCTATTGTTGCTCTTCAGAAAAGATTTGTTCATCTGACTAACCATTTGATTGCTATAGGAAAAACATTCTGCAATGATGAATTAAATCTAAAAGTGTTAAGATCTTTAACAAGAGATTGAAAACCCAAACTTACAGCAATATTGGAGAAGAAGAGTCTTTTAACAATGACTTCCGCATCACTTTTTGGAAAGCTTCAAGAGCACGAATTAGAACTTGGTCGTCTTGAGAAGCATGAACATCAAGAGAAAAAGTTTAAAGGTATTTCTCTAAAATTAGATTCAAAAGAAGGACAAGACGATGATGCTTCAGAAAAAGATGAAAATTTTACGTTACTAGTTAGGAGACTTGGAAAATTCTTCAACAAAAGTTACAAACCCCTCAACTTTGCAAAAAGGAAGAAACTCTTCAAGAAAAGGGAGACTTCCACATCAAATCAAGATGTTACATGTTATGAATGTGGGAAGCAATGTCACATTAAACCAGATTATCCAAGACTTTCAAAGAAAAATGAATTTAAAGGCAAAAAGGAGACAAAGAACAAAAAGGCTTATGTTGCATGGGAGGACAATGACATTAGTTCATCATCCGGATCCGAAAGCGATGAAAGTGGAACTTGGAATTGATGGCTTCTCATCACTCCGACGAAGAAAATGATGAGGTTAGTACTTATTTTTCAATTTATGATAACGATACTCAAGAGGCTATAAACAAACTATTAAATAAATGCAAAGTTTTGTGTAAAACCATATCTTCACAAAAGAAACAAATATCATCTTTAGAAGAAAAAGTAAATATAATGGAAAAGATTGAAAAAGATGAAAAGAATGAAAAACAAAAATTGTTAGTGAAGAGAAACAAAACTTTGTATGCAAAAATTGTGAGTCACTTTCATTCCAAATTGTCCAACTTAAAAGAGTTCTTGAAAGATACGAAAAATGACAAATTGGTTTAGAAGGGGTCCTTAGCCAACAAAGATACTCAAACGATAAAAGTGGACTTGGATATTCAAAGTTTTCAAAACCAAGTTCTAACCAAACAATCTTTGTTAAGGCTAGTGATCAAACTTCTAAAGAGAAAGTGAGCAAGCCTAAAGTTGTGCATCGTCATCATAAAAAGAAAAAGGTTACAAAAAAGAAGTCTTTTGTTCCTAGATATAAGAGTAATTTTGTACCTAGTTGTTTCTATTGTGATATTATCGGCCATACACCTAATGCATGCTATGTTAGAAATTTCAGTATAGCAAGCATGCTTAATGTGTGGGTTAAGAAGGGCACTAATTATGAAGGACGCAAAGCAACTTGGGTACCTAACAAGAAGTAATCTGTTTTGTAGGTTTTCTTGGAGACCACTTCAAATCTTTGGTATCTTGATAGTGGTTGTTCAAAGCATATGACCAGTGATATTAAAAAATTTTCAAATCTAAAGCTTAAGGCCAAGGGTTATGTTACCTATGGAGACAATAACAAAGGAAGGATTCTTGGCATAGGAAAAGTTGGAGCACCACATTTCACATCTATTGAGGATGTCCTTTATGTTGAACGACTAAAGCACAACTTACTTAACATAAGCCAATTATGTGACAAAGGATTCAAAATCAAGTTTACAAAAGATGAATGCTTTATAGAAGACGAAGTCACTAAAGAGGTAAAGCTAAAAGGTAAAAGAATCAATAACATTTTTATGATATCTCTTGACAATTTATCTTTGAAGGTTAAATGTCTCATGGAGAACAATAATGATTCATGGTTATGGCATAAGAGATTTTCTAATATACACATGGAATATTTAAACAAGTTGGTTAAACATGATCTATTTGTTGGTTTGCCTAAGAAAAAATTCATCAAGGATAAGTTGTGTGACGCATGTCAAAAAGGGAAACAGACCAAATCAACTTTCAAGTCAAAGAATGTGTTGTCCACTACAAGGCCACTACAACTGTTACACATGGACTTATTTGGTCTATCAAGAGAAAAAAGCTTCGGAGGTAATGTTTATGCTTTGGTTATCATTGATGATTATTCTATATTTTATTGAACTTACTTTTTAGTGCAGAAAAGTGATGCTTTCAAAGCATTCAAGAAGTTTGTGAAACAAATTCAAAATGAGAAGGCGTTAACAATTGTCTCCATAAGAAGCGACCATGGTGGAGAATTCCAAAATGCTCCATTTGAAGAATTTTGCGAAGAATATGGAATCTCTCACAACTTCTCGGCACCAAGAAGTCCCTAACAAAATGGTGTTGTAGAAAGGAAGAATAGATCATTGGTAGAACTTGCAAGAACGATGCTAAGCGACTCAAATCTTCCAAAATACTTTTGGGCGGACGCGATTAGTACGACATGTTTTGTAAGTAATCGTGTTAATATTAGACCTATTCTTAAAAAGACTCCCTATGAACTCTTCAAAGGGAGAAAACCAAATATTTCTTATTTTCATATCTTTGGATGTAAGTGCTTTGTCTTGAATATTGACAAAGACAACCTTGGTAAGTTTGACGAAAAATCTAATGAAGGCATATTTCTCGACTACTCTCTCTCTAGTAAGGCTTTTAGAATTTACAATAAAAGAACTTTGACTATTGAAGAATCTATGAACGTTAAATTCGATGAATCTAACCCCTCCAAGGAGGAAGTTGTTTTGTGTGATGATGATGATACTGTAGATATTCCTAAAGAAGGTACTTCAAAAGAAAATGATCAACCCAAGAAACAAGAAGAACTGATTCAATAAGAGTCGAAAGATGATGATTTACCAAACGAATGAAGGACACATAGAGATCACCTGATCGATAAAGTTATTGGTGACATTAGTCAAGGCATTACAACCAGACTCAACCTCAAGGATGCATGCTTAAATATGGCGTTCGTATCTCAAATCAAACCTTCTAAAGTTGATGAAGCCTTAGGAGACGACAATTGGATCATTGCCATGCAAGAAGAATTAAACCAATTCGAGAGGAATCAAGTTTGGGAACTTGTTCCTAGACCAAGTAATAAGCACATCATTGGTACCAGATGGGTGTTTAAGGACAAACTTGACGAGAATGGGATAATTGTTCGAAATAAGGCAAGATTGGTGTCCCAAGTGTATAATCAAGAAAAATGAATCGACTTTGAAGAAACATTCGCTCCGATTGCAAAGTTAGAAGCTATTCGTTTATTGCTTGCTTATGCTTGTTCTTTGAATTTTCAGTTGTATTAGATGGACGTTAAAAGCGCATTCCTTAATGGCTACATCAATGAAGAATTCTACGTTAAGCAACCCCCAGGATTTGAAGATTTCAAGAATCCATGACATGTCTTCAAGTTGAGAAAGGCTCTTTATGGCTTAAAGCAGGCTCCAAGGGCGTGGTATGATCGTCTCAGCAATTTCCTATGCAAGAAAGGATTTAAAAAAGGTAAAGTTAATAAGACCTTATTCATCAAGCAAATTAGGGATAACACTTTTCTAGTTCAAGTCTACATTGATGACATTATATTTAGATCGACTAATAAAGACCTATTTGAGAAATTCTCATTGATGATGCAAGAAGAGTTTGAAATGTCTATGATGGAAAAATGAATTATTTTCTTGGACTACAAATTAAGCAAATGAAGGATGACATCTTCATCAACAATCAAAGTATTGCAAAGAGATATTAAAAAGATTTGATATGGATGGTTGTAAGGCTATGTCTACTCTGATGGGATCAGGAACCTATGTTGATCAAGATGAATCAAGAATCTCAGTTGATATCACAAAGTACCAAGGTATGATTGGTTCTCTTTTATATTTGACGGCAGGTCGTCCTGACATTATATTTAGTGTGTGTCTATGTGCGCGATTTCAAGCAAATCTGAAGGAGTCACATCTCACCGTTGTAAAGAGAATCGTGGAGTATCTCAAAGGAATGATAAACGTTGGATTATGGTATCCAAAAGGTAGTATATCTAATCTTGTAGGTTATTCTGATTCAGATATGTAGGATGTAAGACAGGTCGCAAGAGCACAAGCGAAACTTGTCATATACTTGGAAATG